>KV908724.1:0-43469 GCA_002005505.1 Botryococcus braunii | reverse complement strand
TTTTCAATGAGCACCCTGCTGATTGGTTCCCGCATTGCATGCTATGAGATTTGCGTATATGCGTCGGCCCCACACTTCTTTAAATGGGATGGCTCCATTTGAAATGCTGTATGGTTTCCTGCCTAAGCTTCCCCTTGCTGTGGCAGATGTTTTAGCAAAATCTGTGAAAATTTCTCCAGTGTGGGGTCATCATGAATATTTTCAGCAGTTGCAAGATAAACTCAGAATACAGCAAGAAGCTGCTGTACTTGCAATTGACAAAAACATGCATGAGAATGTCATGGCCCGCATCAAACGCATGGGACCCAAAACGCCTAACAAAGAAATCAAAGTAGGAGACCTGGTGCTAGAAATCACTCAAAATGCTGGTCCTCTGAAAACTTGTGTCAAAGGCCCCTTTCTTGTTGTTGCAATCAATCACTCGCACAACATTGCATTGCTGCGCACTGGACAAACCAAACATAAAAAGCCAAGAGAATTCAAACGCCACACAAGTCATCTTGTGAAGTATCATGAAAAGCTGCCTGCTGGCTTGGGGGGGGAAGGACTCTGTCTTAACTTTGTAAACCCAACAGCAGACTTGTCCATGACTTGTGGAGATGTGGATATAGCGATCCAACCTGATTGTCTTGGTGATGGTCGTATATTGTGGTAGCAAATTGCGTTGTTCATGTTGTTATTTCAAGTTCACCATATATGTTTCGTTATACTTTCGTGTACCTGGACGAGTACCTGGACGAGTACCTGGACGAGAACCTGTGCCTGTACCCGTACGTGTACCTTGGACCTGTACCTGGACGCATTACGCCCAACCGTTCGGAGCAAGATGGAGCTCGCGGTTGCTGGTAAGACCCAACCGTTCGGAGCAAGATGGAGCTCGCGGTTGCTGGTATACTCCAATCGTTCGGAGCAAGATGGAGCTCGCGGTTGTGGAGACTTAGAGCATGGACACCACCATGGTGTTGTGTTCTCCCTTTAAGTGTGGTTTTGTAACCTCCGCCCCCTGATGGGACTTCCTGCTGCGTATTGATGGAAAATGCACTTTCTGATGGAGAGCAGTACAGGAGTTACCCACAGGAGGAGTAACACTGGTGATTTAGGCAATGGCTTGGTTTGGCTCGGTTCGGTCTATAAGAACCGATCGGACCGACTCGGAGCATTAGAATTTCGTTCGTTTCGAGTTTTGCAACTTTTGATCTACTTTCAAATCAGTAACGCCCGCCATGAATCCCGCGATGAATCTCGATTCGGAAATGCAACCGGAGCCTCAGGCACCGACTCAGGAACCGAGTTTGAGAATTGTTGCGAAAGCGCTTCGAGTAGCGGATGTATCTTCTAAACTATTGCCAGTGAAAGAGTTCATTGATAAAGTGCTATCTCAGGACCTAACGGACTCGGAGGTAGTGGACCTATGGTGTGGTGATAAGCAAGAGTGGGACGCTCGACATGATGCTTTTTGCAATGTCAAGTTAGTACTGGATGACATTCGTTCTAGTGCGGAAGCAAGAACGAGGATGATCCGGTATCCTTTTGGAGAAACCGCACGGGAATTCGACTATCAGGTATCAGTCATTCCCCTTTGGATCAGGACATATATGTCCTGGTGCTTTTTAGTCTTGTTCTTAGCGAACCTGGTACGCTAGTGACGTGTCCACTAGCAGTACATCTCCTCACGTGAAAGTACTTCGGACTATCCAAGGTTTTGCCCTTTAAGAGGCGCGGCTGGAAAGTCGCTCGTCGGGCATTACAAGTGGAGTTGTTTATTTGCTTATTTTTCATTTTTGACTTTTCATGAGGAGAAGTTTAGAACAAGGGGGAATGGTTGAACTCGCAGAATGGAACTCTGACAAAATTGCAAGGGCTCTCCATCCGCAAGGGCAAGAAGCTTTCTCAAAAGGAAAGGAGGCTGCGGAAGAAGGAAATGCAGCAGCTCATGCAAGATGTGGATACAGCCGAATGGGATGAGCCCATGCAGAAACTTGAGAAGAAGCTGATTGACATTTCTGTTTAGCTTTGATTGACATTACTGTTCATCTTTGCTGAGATGAGATCACTATGGAGCTGATTGAAGCATTAGAAATGCTTAAAGTGCTAGTTGTTTGCTTTCAAAGAGGACACTGGCAGTTTAGAAGTGTTGATCTTTTGGTTTTTAGCACTAGACATTATAAGTGCTGCAGCTTCATATGCTACTTTGGTTTACTATAGCAAGTGGACTTATGCTCCAACATCCATTTGAGACAATGGCAGAAAGTCCTCATGCACTTTGTATATTTGACTTATTTACTGCAACTCAAGCATTATGCAGTATCAATATTAGCAAATTGGACAAAATGGTTAAGGTATAAGTCAGTTAGTTATTTGTACCTCCAATTGTACAGTATGCAATATGGGTCTTCCTAAAGAAGATCAATGTAACCTTTGGATCAGGACACAGCCCCTTGTAGGGTTTTGCTGGCATAGGCGATCACATGGTCTCCGTCTTCATGCTCTTGTCCCAGTATGGCAGCGGCGGCTCCAGGCTGCCAATCGGTGTAGAGGGTGAACTCCTTACTGAAATTCGGGTAGCGTAGAAGCGGCGCGTCGGTCAACATTCGCTTGATGGCTTGGAAGGCAGCCTGGCACTCCGGGGTCCAATTAAAGGCCACCCCCTTTTTGGTCAGTTTGGTTAACGGAGATGATACTGCAGCCATGTTTGGCAAGAACCTCCTGTAATAATTGGCGAGGCCCAAGAAGGATCTGACCTCTGTCACTGTTATCGGCGGTGCGGCATTTAAAACGGCTTCAACTTTTGAGGGGTTAGGTCTTACTCCTTGCTGCGTTATGATATATCCAAGATACAGTACTTCGTCGGCGAAGAGCTCGCATTTCTGAGGGTTAGCCTTGAAGCCAACCGATCGGAAGCGGTCCAATACTATCTTCAGGTGGGCGATGTGTTCTTCAAATGTAGAGCTGTAAATGAGGCAATCATCTAAGTAGATGACACAACATTTTCCAATTAAGTCAGCGAGCAGAGTATTAACAAATCTTTGTAGGGTTGCGGGCGCGTTACGTAATCCAAAGGGCATGGAAACAAATTCATATAAACCTTGCTTGGTGATGAAGGCAGTCTTGTGGCGGTCTTCGGGGGCAACTGGAATCAACCAAAATGCTGATTTGCAGTCTATCTTGCTCATGTAGGCCACTCCTTGGCCAAGGGAGTCAAAAGTGTCGTCGATGCGCGGCATCGGATAGTTGTCCCTTGTTGTGATTGCATTCAGCGGCCTGTAGTCAATACAAAAGCGGACTGATCCATCAGGCTTCGGTACTAAAACGGGTGAGCTGGACCATGGGGAACTTGAAGGGGTGATAACACCTGCCTTCAGCATCTTCCCCACTTCCTCCTCTATTATATGGTCTTCTGATCTTGATAGGCGGTAAGGTCGGGTCTTGATAGCGGCGGCGTCTCCGGTGTCTATCCTATGGTGCATTAGAGTGGTACGCTGCTGCGTAATGCCGGGGGAAAACACATCCCTGTACTCCATAACAAGTCCAAGGGCGCGCTTGCGCTCCTCGGGTAAAATTGCGGTCCCCAGGGGAACCTCTTCCGGCTCAAGGTGGTATGTATCTTCTTCAATTATTTGGATGTCTGGCAATTTCTGTAGGCCAGGGTCTTCAGTCAAGTTGGGTGCAGGTGTCTTCACAATCATTACCGACCAACGAGTAGGCCCAACACGCATGCGAGAAAAGCTGGGGGTTCGTCCCGGGGCTGTGAACAGCTGCACTCCTGGAGGATATTGTCGAACGATTTGGAATTTCTCCATTACTATCGGAAACCATGTGGCTTCCGGCCACCATGGTAAAACAAGGACGGCTGACGTCGTGGTTGGGCTGCTATCATAACATGTGAGGCAGTGCTGCACAATCTCCATTGCTTTTGAAAAAGGTGGATTGCAGTAAATGTTCTTGTGGGTCCAATCTTGCTTCAAACAGTCTTGCTGGGATGTCCAAAAGTGAGGCAATTGAGAGTTACGGCCTTCCTGATCGCAGCAAGCGTCAAGGTCAAATGGGCCGAATTGCTCCTCAATGTCTTTGAATATAGTCTTTTCTAGCATCCAGTCTTCGGTGTTATTCGTGGAAGGCGGCGGGAGAAATGGTCCCTCTGCAAGGGTGATGTCGGCGGCGGTGGAATTTAAAAAGTCTAATAGCATTGCTTGTGGCTCCTCAATAAGGTCTGGGTATTCTTCTTCAGACGGTGAACTGGCAATCTCTTCACTAGTGGCTTCTTCTTCGCTTGAATCCTCGGGCGCAGAGGTGTCAGAGGCGCTCTCGTCGAAATAAATTACTTCTGGCAGTGCTGGTCCCTCCGGTCCCTCCGGGTCTCCCAGGTTCTCAACGGGAGCCCGCATAACACAATAACGATTAAAAGTCTTATCAGATGGCAGTACTGTTATAGGGACTTTCCCAATGAGGTTAGGGTCTATTTTATATGACATTTCTGACTTGGCAAAGCTGATCTCGGCGTGGGCTTGTGTTAGCCAATCGGTACCCAGCAGTACATCGTAGCTCGTCGCTCCACTAACAAAAACGTCAATTGGGAATATCAATCCATCAACACCTACTGGTAGCTTTCTAATTATGCCCCAAGGGGCAGACATGTTGCCATCAGCACAAGAGTACTTAAGTCTACAAGGCTCGATCTGGTTAAGCATGCCCAATTGTCTAGCTGCAGATTGCGATATCATGGTATTTGTTGCTCCAGTGTCGATAATTCCTTCGTCAAAGATAGTATTGTTAAGAATAATAGGGACTGTGGCTACAGTGGTGCTGATCGGGTTGCGTTGCAGATGCTGTTGGACTCGCGGCGCCTCGGGCGTGTCGCTGGCTGAGGGGCTCACGGAGGTGTCACTAGAGATTACTACAAGCTCTGCCTCCGCAGCTCTTGGTGGTGTTGAAGTGATTTGCTTGCTTCGCTGGAATTGTTGGCGGGACGCATGTAGCTCCTGGATGGATCTTTGAAATTCCTCCTCACTTATATGATTCAAATATGATTGTACTGTCAGCTTCATGGGTAAGCCTTTAATTTGTTGGATTGGCTCGCTGGAAGGGGCTGGCACAACTGGGGGTCTCTGGTACGCCGGCCGGGGAGGATCTGGAAGTGGTGGCAGTCCTCCTAAGTCGACTGGCGGGCGCGGCGCAGGTGCCCTCCTAGGAAAAGCAGGTACTGGGGCTGGCGTAGGCGGTGCAGCAGTTGAAGGATTATTTCTTGGTGCTGAAGGTTCATTAGGCCCTGGGGCAGCTGGCCTATTTGAAGATCTGGGGTCCACAGTGGTGTTTTGCACATTATTAGGCCGGCGGCGTAGCAGTGGCTGGTCCAATTCAGGTGGATTTTCGGCTGGTCTTTTGGTGGCGTAGACGGGGAATGGGTCAGTAAACCCATCATACATCATCCTTACTTGGGGCTGTTCTTCTTCGGCTGGGTCCTCATGAAACTGAGTAAAATTAGCGGCGGGCATGGGCCTCTGTAATTCTGCAATTTGAATTCTGAGTCTCTCCATCTCTCTGGTAAGCGTATCTATATCGGTTGCGGGTGGCGGAAGAGGTGCCTCCCTAGGTGGGTTAGCTGGTGCAATCTGTCTTGGCGGTGCTGCTGGTTGCGGCTGATTACGCCTCTCGGGGAAATCTCGCTGACGCGGCCAGTTTCTATTTTCTCTATTATCTCTGTTGTTTTCCCTTTGATTTTGCTGCTGCGGCGCGCGTGGCGCTCGCTGATCCACATTGTCAATGGGGCGGCGAGACCAAGGCTCACTTCTCTCGCGTGCTGGTACTTCTGTGTTTTGATTGACGTACATACCTCCTAATGGTGCATGCCCAAAGGTCTGTTCATAGTTTGCAGCCAAACGTATTATGTCGGCTAACGCTCCATTGCCGGGGTAGGTCATCTGTACTCGCTCCCTAAGATGGGGAACTAAGCCTTTCACAAATAACTGGGTCACCATCCTGGGTGGCAGAGAGTTCTGCAAGTAACCCACTAATTTCCTGTATCTGTCAGCGTAGCTGCGAACGGTCTCATTTGACAATTGTGCACATGTGTCTAACTTTAACATAAGGGTGTCTTCATCAAGGCCAAATCGTTCAAGAAAGGCCTCTTTACAGTCATCCCAGTCATGTATATCATCTTGATTTGCGCGGAACCATGTGTAAGCCTCCTCGCGCATGGCATGCTTAACAAAACGTAAAACCCGATCACCCACTACTTGGTTGATCTCAAGAAAAAGTTCAAAAGACTCTAACCACTGAAAAGGGTCCTCTGTAGGCTTTCCATAGAAAAATTCCAAACGTACTGGGGCTTGTATGTCTGCCATGATAATTGTTCAATCAAACAAGGTCTTATGCTCTAGATTGCCTAACACACTATTAGAGATTACGCTCGAGTGTTCACAATACTAATTAATGTCAGATAAGGTTGATACTGCTATATAATTAAATGCTGATTCTGCTATTATAGCTGGCTGTAGGGGTGCCTGTTCAACAAACGGAGTGTAATCAGGCCCCTCCTAAAGGGGCATCTCACTAACTCTGATAACGGAGTTGCAGATAAGTCTTCCTTCAAATCAGGGTACTCTGAAGCTTCTTAATAATTTTAATTCTCCAACAAACGATAAAACAAACTATAAGTATTACAGGATTTGCAGAAGCTCGAGTCTCAATTCAGCTAGTTACGCCAACCTCGGACCTTCAACTCATAAATGCAAACAGTGCAGATGAACTCTGGAAGTACTTTTAATGTGAAACCAGACCTTCCTTCTAAAGATGAGATCGAAATACTATGTATTTCCACAGGTGTGTATCACGAAACCGCGATCTTTGATGTTGCTAAGATTTCGAAAAAGAAACAGATATGCAAACGCGATTCCAATAGTATAGTATTTACTATTTCTCAATTGTATTCAAACAGAAAACAAGTACTGAAAGCTATCAGATTGTCTCAACTAACTTCTGCAGTACAATGATGGGGTGCTTCAAACTGAACTTTCCTAATATATTGTTTCGCTGCAAACGGTCGTTGCTGATGTCTTTGCTGTCGTTCCTGCGACACACGGAATGTAATCAAGCCCCTCCTAAAGGGGTATACCCAGTTCTATAAGCGGACAAAGCTCAACTGATTCCAAATACGGTACTCACGTGGTGCTATAAGCACGGCAAATCTGCGCAGAAGGCCAGATTCGGAGAGCTCAGGCGCTGACTAATTCAACGCGCTAAAACTCCCTGGACGGTGCAGCCATATCGGGTACCCGTTACCCAAGGTAGACAAATTTTTTAACCTGCCCCCTCTGGGGTGCAGGTTTTCCGGTGTCGGGGGCCGACAGCCTTGGATGCCCGCTGGGGAGGCTTATAATGGGGATGCGCGGGTAACGCCATGCACGCGCCAGAGATCCGAGGCAGGCGTATAATTATGCCAAAAATTCTGTTGGCAACTGCCTTCGAAATAAACAGGGTTCAGCTCCGCGGAGATGCGGTGTAGCTCCGAGGTCCGGAAGCTGTCCGTAAGCCCTCTAAATCGCAAATCCATTTCTTAGATGGCAAATCTAGCCCGGAGAGATGGGATTTCGCGGCGTGGCAGCCTGAGCGGAGGCTTTTGTACAGCCTGTGTACAGCGCTGTATTGCGGTGTATTGCAGGTAACGCTGGGCCATGCACTCGCGCTGCAAGGCGCGTAATGCTGCCACCTCTTCCACGTGACCTGGTCATGTGCTCTGCTGCTGAGGGAGCCGCGCAGATGTGCACTCCGAAAAACCGTCGACACGAACTTGCAAAGTTCAGCATACGTCTGGGGTTAAGAAATGGGACAGTATGGGACGGGGATGGGGCCCCGTCCCATATGGTCCATTGGACCTCGACAGGGATGCGGCTCGTCCCATCCCCGTCAAGTATTGGCCGCCAAATTGGGACAAAGACGGGCCAGCCCCATCCCGGTCGAGGTCCCAAGGGCCGTATTGGTCGGGTACCTGTGTGTCAATCTTTGACCGCTCTAGATGGGACCTGAACTTAGGAGCCCCATCCCGGTCGAGGTCCCATGGGTCAGGTTGGTCGGGTGCGTTTGTGTCAATTATGGGCCGCCTTGGATAGGACCTGAACTGATGAGCCCCATTCGGGCCGTATTGGTCGGGTTCCTGTGTGTCAATTTTGGACCGCCTTGCATGGGACCAGAACTAAGAAGCCCCATCCCGGTCGAGGTCCCATGGACCGTATGGGACGGGTACCTGTGTCTCAATATTTGACCACCCCAGATGGGACCTGAAATGATGAGCCCCATCCCTGTCGAGGTCCCATGGGTCGGGTTGGTCGGGTGCGTTTGTGTCAATTATGGGCCGCCTTGGATGGGACCTGAACTGATAAGCCCCATTCGGGTCGAGGTTCCATGGGCCGTATTGGACAGGTACGTGTGTGTCAATTTTAAACTGCCTTGCATGGGACCTGAACCAAGAAGCCCCATCCGGGTCGAGGTCCCATGGGCCGTATTGGCCGGGTACATGTGTGTCAATATTGGACCGCCCCAGATGGGACCTGAATTGAGGAGCCCCATCCCGGTCCAGGTCCCATGAGCCGTACTGGTCGGGTACCTGTGTGTCAATTATGGGCCGCCTTGGATGGGACCTGAACTGATGAGCCCCATTCGGGTCGAGGTTCCATGGGCCGTATTGGTCGGGTACATTTGTGGTAGTTATGGGCCGCCTTGGATGGGATGTGAATTGACGAGCCCCATCTCTGTCGAGGTTCTATGGGCCGGATCGGACGGCTACATTTCCTGTCAGTTTTGGAAAGGCTTGGATGGGACAGGGCTTGGATGGGACAGGCTTAGGTGGAACAGCAATTGACGAGCCCCATTCTGGTCGACTTTTCACGGGCCCAAGAACAACGGGAATGTTGAATCTTAACCCAGGAATTCTACGGTCCTTTCTATGTCGTGTTTGTTGCTACATAGTCCACATATATGTTGACTGCTTATACAGTCATAAAACAAGAGCGAGCAAGGAGTGTTTGAAAGGGCAGCCGCACAATGAATCACATTTGCATAGTCATAGATTACATGTTGCAACAAGTGTGTTGCAATGAAAACGTTGTTGTGCTTGTAAACGACGCATTGTGATGGTTTGGTGTTCCCTCCCGTTTGTCCCATTAAGCTGAGCACTCGGCTTCCGTGATATCCAATACAAAAAATAGTTGAAAACAATCTCTGGTGTCCATGCGACATAATGCTTTCTACATTGAGATGCAATGCTATTACCATGCAACAGCTACTAGTACTTACACTATATAGTGTATATATATATACACTATATAGTAAGTATACTATATACTATACATACTATAATGCCAAATATGTTCTTGGCATATACACCAGCGCAAAACTCGAACGAAAACCAATGACCACGACTGAGCACAAATTGCTATACTCCTAGCAGTTCTATACTTGATGAACAATGGCGTATACGCCTTTTCCCGTGAGCTGCCCTACGGAGAATTCTTTCGAAAGGTCTTGTTGCCCTTGGTAAGATGGATGTGAGCCGTAGCTCAATTGCCACATTCTGATTGGTGGTCGAGCAAGTGATTGAAGAGTGAATTCATACCTATGACATTGCCCCGTTGTACAGATTCTACCTACCAAGATAATGAAGGCGTTACCACAAAACCCAAGCTCAGATAAACAGCGATTCGTTCGATGAGAATCGCTTTTCAACTGTCGGGGCGCCGGCGTGGTGAAAAAGCTGGAAAGGATGGGGTGGTGAAAAAACCCTGCTAGAGGTAGGCTATCTTGTTTATTGTATGCAAGGTGTCAATCATTCATTCTGCTGATCCAGAGCAGGATCCTCGAAGAATAATAATAATTGTCGTAGAGGACATCCTGATTTTTTTCATGGCGTCCAAGGAAGCTTGGGTCCATAGATGGTCCCTTGCATTATTGTCTGACTTCTGAAATGGAGTCCCTACGAACCATAACAATGACTTAAGAAGCGTGCTCTGTGAAGTTGAAGCCGGGCATGCAACTGAGATTGAATGCACAATGGCAATGGGAAGCAGGTCACCTTCCATTGTCGATGTTATCGAACGTTTAGGTCTCTCGGCACTACGGGTGCCCTTGACAACATCCTATCATCTGCCCAGGCCTGTATTTTTTCCTTCATCATTCTCTTAGCCTGGTCTATACCGTGCTCGCTTGTGGGCAGTGTTTTCCCTGAGAAGATTGTCTCCAACTGTAAAGACAACACGTGTTAGTACAATCTTGATGCACACTGTCTTTAAATCTTGCAAGATTTTAGAAGACAATTGTTCGGTGTATGTTGAAACTCGAGTGAGCTCATGACCCTCCTTCTGTAACAGTGTAATATCAATCACGTGTCTCTTGTATCAATAATATATATGATTCAGCTTGCATCATTGACCATTTGTTGCATTTGACCTTAAGCAGTTCTTCAGATGGAATGTCCTTACCAGAAGTTCAAAATATGCCACCTGATTGGCATACAAGGACTTGACATTCCTTGCTTCTTTTTTTATCTCAGGTTTTAATACGTCTCCTGAAACCCTGTTCGAAGGGTCTTGAAGAAATTGGTTGTAGGCTGATACGAGCGCCAACCTGTAGCGATTCCCAGATCCAAAAACCTGGTCAGGTCGCCCGTTACTCATGTGGTGACGATAGCCGTGATCCCTCAGAAGCTGGGCAGCCTTTGCCTTGGCATCCCTGGTGTTTAGGAGGTACCCTTGCGGGCTTATGAGATCGGGCCAACCCGTGTGCATGCCCTTTTTAATTCCTCTGTTTATGTTGTTTGTGCGCAGTGCTCCCAGGATCTTCATCACCTTCATGCAATATCATATGGAACGTTACTTTTCGGTGAGTCCACAATTGGACAACATGGTTGGAACACACCGTCTACAGAACTTTGGGCACATTCACACTTTATATTATAGTTGCTTGGTGGAAATAACTATTGTAGGACACTGATCAATTCTAACATATATATGTACATTTGACAAACTATGCGCATGGTTATAATCTTTATATATGAGTCACCTGAACCTCGTCTTCATAAGATACAATCTCTTCCACATTTGCTGAGGCCTTGGCTTCTAAGATGATGTTTTTATACGCTTCTTGATCATAGTAGAATCCAGTCTGTGGTGCGGCCTTGTGGATCACTCTCGCCATGACGTGTTGTGGCTACATCATCAATCGGGCAGAAATCAGATAAGTTTTATATAGTAAGCTTAATTACGCTAAATATTTAAGGCGGTGTAATTAAGGGAACCCTTGCTGTCAACTACAGATAAGATCAAACATATTCCCCAGAGCGTACAGATGCCCACTACTGAATTAGGAGATTTCCCTCACATATCCTTCAAACCTGCTGACATGCCAGTCTATAACAATGCGGACAGACATCGATGAAATTTCCCCCGTAACACTTACCACTAAGGCCTTCTGCGCGCTCGATGGTGTTGTCGATGCTGCTCTGTCCTTACAACTATCGAGCTTACGAGTGAGTTCCAAGAGAACGTCGCGCATATTCAGCGCCAGGCGGTTGTTGGTGTGCATGTTCCTCATTATTCTTTTGAAAATGTCCACCATGCTGTTTGGATCCGCCTCGACATCTGTAGGTAATCGTAAGACCCGGCACTTTCAGGAATCAGGTCAATTAAAGGAGGCAAGGGCGACCAAAGACACCACTGAAATCGTACAGCAAATTTGCTATAAAATTTTAAAAGGTTTCAAAACCGACTTTAACCTCATCGCAACAGATGATATTCATCATACACAAATTGTCTCTGCACATATGTTAACTCCCTTCTTGTTTAGGTGATTATGGGATACCTTCCGAGATTTGTTGCTCAAGTTCCTCTATGGAGACAAAGCAAGGGTTCTTTGCTGCTCCAGCATCCTCTGACTGCCAATAAGCACGTCTTGTTTTAGCTACTGCTCACAAATGCTTAAGCATCGAGAGACATAACTGTAAGTCAGTCAAACACAAAGAAAATGCACATTGCTAAAGCAAATTATTGGACAAACGTATATGGACATTTGCTTTCAGCTGCATGACACTTGCTTTCGTGTGTAGCTTCTCTGTATATACAGCAAACACAGAGAAGCTACATATGAAAGCAAGTGTCCTGCAGCTGAAAGCAATTGTCCTTCAATTATAAACATCATGCCAGGATATCATCAGACACAAAGTAAGCTTTGAAAGAACCATAGACGATCCAAGTTTTAGTCTAGACCTTCTTAGATCTTATAAGATCTTAACCCTTCAAGACTTAAAACAAAACAATCATATTATGTATCCAACTGTAAAACACCAGAACAACCAAACTCGGAATTAGCAGACCAGCAAACTTATCATCATTCAACTTGAAACAACGCATTGAAACGTCTCGTGTCGGAAAGCTTTCATGGTTTGTTTTTGAAACCAATAAGTATCTTTGATTATATACCTTGTCGGAGTTGGAGTTTCCCAAACTGCTACTGCCCTCCAGTGAATCCGACTGCCCAACAGATGTATGTTCTTGTTCCGTGTCATTTCGATATGGACTTGCTCCCGATGCCCCTTGAGCCTGACGAACTGGTGTAGATACAGGTCCTGATAGGTTAGTGTTTTGAACAACTCATTCCGCAATCCGGATCCAACGGAGTTCAAAGCACGACGCTTTTCTGCCAGGTCCTCAGAATCGGCCTTTCTTTTGCCGAAACGTTGTTGTGCCATCTGAAAACTCAAGTAAAAGTCTCAAATATTCGAATTGCATAGGCAGAATGGGCAAGCAATATGATAATATGATTGCGATGTAAGCGATGCCAGTCGCTTTCGATCCACGTGAACGTACCACGAACGTACGTACGTACGATGTACGGTCGTGCAAAGACAGGCACTTCTTCGACCTTGTGCGTGTGAAGGACTTAGATCCTTCAAAGACTACACGACCGCTGGTTTGAATGTTTGTTGGGAAAGTCCATAGACGATTAAATACAACCGCACCATCATGTTTTATTTCCTATCGTATAGTACAGTCTAGAGCGTTATTGTGAAGATGTGTGATCAGGACTTCGTCTGCGGTGGTTGTGCCTCAAAATTTAAAACGATTAAGGCCCTTCACCGCCACTGGATACAGAAAAAAAGCCATTCTGGTCTAGTCTTTAAGCCATTGAAACGTCGTCGAGCTGAAGAGCTCGACGTAGGTGTTGATGACAAGGAAAGAAAGACGTCTAAGCAACAGCGTTTGGGCTCTTGTCATGATTTTGCTTCAAACATGCTGCCTGCCATATCCCGTACGGTCTGTAGTGCACGCACTACATATGATACAGTTGTTATGGATGAAGGGAGGTACGACCCCGGAGTGGATTTAAATAAGATCGCCAAGAAGCTCTTGCCGATCATAACAAAACAGAACCGTGACGACGGCGAGGTACTGGTTAAAGAACTTTCACAAGCACAGTTGATTCCCTGGAAAAATCTGAATGAAATGAAGGTTTTCTTGGACAGTCACACAGTAAGCTTCTCTCTTGGAACTCCGCAGTATTTTTTTTGTCATTGTTCTGTCTTCTATTATTTGATTTGTTGTCATTGCCAGTTGTCCATATTTTGTATAATGAATTTCCTTTGTATCGCAGAATTGGTCCAAGCATGTTGTGGGCGTCAGCCACGGACAACCGATCTACGTCGAATGCGTAGACCGAGCAGATTTGATTTTTAACAAACTCATACATGCCAACCAGGTTGGTGACTGGTTCTACATGCGGTATTGTAGAGGTTAAGCATATGAGATTGTATCATCGCATTGAAATTTGTGCACGCTGACTAGTCATTCATCATACAAGTTGAACCATGGCATTGTGACATATGCACACCGAAACAAACGAGCATATCCTTGCAGGCTAATCTAGAACTCAGGAGTCGTCCCAATTATGTCAAGGACAACTGCGGAAACATAATCAGAGAATACACAACATTCTCAAGCGGAACTCTGTTGCAGCATCTACAGGTGAGGACTGATCCTTGAGTTGTAACAAGTACATATTATTGTCGTTGACATGAAACTATAGATACCAATTACTTCTCACATCACAATTATTTCTTAAGATCAACATATTGCACTGATTCTACCGCGTTTTGTGAACTTATATTGGCAATGCCGCAGGCCAACGTGCAGCAGATGAGTTCTTTGAGAGAGAGCGTTGTTGTGTCGTACGGGTTCCATAGTGATGGCTCTCAACTAAGGGGAAACAATAAGCAGTTCCACCCCGTCTATGTGTTCCTCACTTGTCTGCCTCCATCACATTTTAGGCAACATGACAATTATGAATGCGTGGGAATGATCCCCGTGCTCACATGGCAGCAACTTGGTCTGCCAGAAAACATGGCAGCGAATGAGTTGAAGAGGTATACGAGTAACATAGCCTTATCCGGTGGCATACTGAGGGTCTATTATGGTTTACATTTACTGTTGAAGGAATTTGATTATGAACGAGTGTTGAATTTCATCTGACATTAACAGTAGACATGCATGTCACTATTTGTGAACCATTCATTGCTTACTACATCCATTCATTGCTATTGGTTGTTGCATGTCTCACATCATTTAACCTTCGTGAAGCATTTCTCTCGTGTCTAACCCGAAATCTAATGTGGAAGTCTGTTGAATAAGTTTCATAAAAGTCTACCCATTTCGAGTGATGGAACTGTGACTAGCGGAGTTCAATGTTTCTAAAAAACATCCATTTAAGTAGAGAGAATGTAATGTTGCCGATCATTAATGTCAATATTGACAGAAAATTGCGATGTTTCCAGGGCGAGGCAACTGAAGTTGTCATTGAGAAATAAAGCCATAGACATTATTCTTAGTCCGTTTAAAGCGTTGATGAAACGGTAGGACCATGCGGCTGGATCCACTATCGATATCGTCAAATTGTTTGTTTGAAGTACACGTGTACACTTTCACCTACCATGTTATCAATTGCATCTCTTACAAGTAAAAACATTGACAATCGCACGGTGCAACATGTTGCTAATTTACGATGCCTAACGATTCTATACACCAAACTCTATCACTGAAGACTATGGGTAAAACCTGTCAATCTCTGGAGGTGAACAATGAGGGCAACTCGTCTTTCGATGTCATGTGGTTCAATGCTAGGGGAATGGAAGGGACAGTCAACGACGAATTGGTTCTTATGATACCCACACCAACACATTGGGTGCGCGACTTAAAGGAGGGAGTTGAATTGATGGGTATGATTGAGAACTTTAAGTCAAACTGCTCCTGCCTCTTCTTCACAACGGCAACTCCTGAAGAATTTGCTGACGTATTATTTCGTTTTCCACCACGAACCGAATCAAAAATGGAAAAGGTGATCCTATATTTCAACGCTGGTAGAACCATGTAATATTGCGTCTCGTATGTTACAAAAAAAGTACGTTGTATGTTTCCACAAGCGGAATGTTTCAAGTTCCCGGTTGTACCATGCATCATGATGTCATACGAACATTATATATAGGGGAAACAAGTTCCCTATTGTACCATGCATCATGATGTCATCACGAACATTATGTATAGGGCAAAATATACCCTGATATGGAAGTTCATGCGACAAGGATTATATTTACTTCGTGAGGTTATTGGCAGATTAAAAGAAAGTGCAGAAGCTATGAAACTCAAGGCCGGAAAGATTATGCAAGATCACTGCTCCGAAAGTATGGGTTAACGAGTGACCGTCAGGTATGGGCCCATAAGAATCATGGATGTCACACTTGCATCAGCAGAGACTTTTGTTTTCCGCAACTGCATTGTTCAACATCTCCATTATTACATACACGGAGATAAGCACCTTTGGTAATCTGCTGAAACAAAAATAGTGGTCATTCACTTGCAGAATGCTCTTAGTGGATGGGGCGGGGGTGTGGACTACGCTGTCATGTTTTCATACCCAGACAGGTTACACCAGTGCAGCCTGGGCATTCTTAAAATGCTCTTAGACTTGCTCCGAATAATGTTATCGAAGGCTGAATTGCAAAGGGTGAACGAGGAGGTCTGCTTAGCGCCAAAGTTTCCAACATGTAGGCGGCCATCAGCAGGACTGTTGGCCCCCAAATTCGAGGGCAAAGAGGTGTACTACACGATGATATATGTTCCCATCTCATTATTAGCACTCCAGAGCTCTCGAGCTGCAAGGGACATGACGGTTCTCAACCTACTTGAAGCAATTATTGGTGAACCTCTTTTCATTGACATGAAGCAGTATTACGAATGAATGAAGAAACCGTGTTGAATTTACCAAAATGCAAACGCATAGGCAAGTTTGGATTTGAAGACGTCATCGTTTTTGAGCATGATTTTATTCAACAAATAAATATATGAATGATTGTGGTACTTTAGCCGTGATGATGACTAGTTGCTACACACACCCAATTGTGGCCACCAGCCAGCCACCAGCCAATTCACCTGCGCACATATCCATTCTTTTGGGTTCCTACTTCTGATCCCACCAACTTGTCAGATTTCCTCGGCGGTCGACGTGTTGCGACATTGTTTATTGTCTGTTTGGACTCATAATACTTCAATGGTCTATGGGGGTACTCCCACCGGTGGCCCTTCAACTTCTAAGGTTGAGCTTTTGCATTGGGCTAAGAAACGTTGTTTCCCCTCACGCAGAGTATCAAGAGTGGTGCAAAGTAAGAGACTTAGATGTGCACACCGACGCAACAATTGCGGTGTTGGAAGGCAAACGGCAAAGGTGCACCGACGCACTGTAGCACAGTACTGTTGTTCAACATATTTGGTTTTACGTGGTGAATAACAATCAAGTGTTACAAATGGTGCAGATTTCAAAGTTTTGTGTTAAAACATTTCAGTGAGCAGTTCAACTGGCTTCGTCCAAAGTTTGCAGAGATGGCTGCATATCCAGCGGCAATCAGAGCTTTGGGTAACGTTCTTTATTCCGATACCTCCACTGGAGAAGCAATGCACAAAGAACAAAAACAATTTAGTGCATTTCAGAACAATCATGCGACGGCAGTATCGCAGGCAAGTGTAATGTTCATGCGTATCTGTAATGACCATTAATGTATGTCTGCATCAAAGTGTTCTGGAAATTTAAATTCATATGTTACAAACGTGTTTCAAATCATTCATGGAAGAAAGTGCAGGTAACATTGAAACGAAATCGGATGACTGCTGCGATATGTATCCAAAGTTGTGACACATCACTATTGTCTCGGACCCGAGTCACGACGGTGAGAGCAATACCTATTCTGATGTCCCAATATTCGCTTGGATGTGGATGTTCAAGGAGTATGCCTTTTGCTGTTGACACTCACTCATGCGTCTACCCTACCTGGTGCTTGCTACGATAATGGAGAAGCATCCGGACATCTACATGACTATGATGTACTAAGAGTAATTATTGTACCTGAGTACTATGTTTTGGAGACATGAATGTCAAAGGTTAAGGTTGATTAGTTCTTTATACCAGCGACTGTCGAACAATGCAGGCTGATAAGGCTGAAGAAAGCCAAACAGTTTTGTTGCATGCCATTGGCCAACAGTACCCATGCACTGCTGTCGGCTTTTCTGAACTTTTGACAGCGCAACCACATCTCAAACTTGATGAAGCTGGTGAACAACTACTTGATTGTATAAAACTGATTATCCCAGAACTGGATTCCAGCTTAGAAGACGATATATTGGAAAAATCTCAGGTAACACCATGATTTGCATCGAATCGCACATTCCACTCTTACGGCGTGAGATGAAATTTCTATGAATGACAATCGCTTATTGTTTTGGAGTTTCAAATAACCTGGTCAATCAGCGCTAGAATTTCCTTGTCACACACTTTATAACGTGTGCATTGTTGGCAGATTTGCGTGGCTGGTAGCGTTGCCATGCCTTGTAGATTTCATCGAGGTGCCGGCCTTCAAGCGCAGTATGTAAAGATACCTTCATCCGAAGGACAATTCCCGACTATGACAATCAAGTACGCATTTAACACTATATTTACTGGGGTACTTTGCATTCACATATGCATATAAAGTAAAATGAGTCTTATTTTATTGGTATTGACCTTTATTAGTCATCTATACATAAGTGTTATTAAACTCAACAAGTGTATTCACTGCGTCTGCAGTGCTTTGAGATTGACGTTAACACTATATGTAATATAAGATTCGCAAGTGGAGCTCCTTCCCAGTCGATATGCGAAAAGCGTGGACGGGGCTGAACCCAAAGGGCATGGAATCTTATACAGAACTAAACCTGATGCAGTGCCGGAGAGGACATGGAGTGGTATGGACAAGCGCGCCTTGCATTTTCTCTTCACTTGCATGGCAGGGATGTCATCTCTCTCGTCCACCTCCGCAGATACAGAGAATGCTCGGGAAGGAGAAACAGATATCATGAGCGCCTTCGAATGCCCAGATTAGTTTGGGAGACTTCTGGATCAAGAGGACGGCGAAGGCCTGTCTACCAATGTGTGCAACTTGGAACTATTAACAATCTAGTGATCATGCAGAGAGACCCGACACCTCATTCTGAGGAAGCATTCTTTTGCAACACTTTGGTACCCATGCATTATGTTCAATAGGTGCAGCTGCAGGCATGATAAGGCCTGCAAGCGTGGTAGGACGCAATGTTTGGAGGAATATTCAATCATCCTTCTTGAAGTATTATTATTAGACCAATGTTTTCTCGACCAAGTATTTTAGCGTCGACGACCAAGATTATACTGAGGAGTCAGAGTTGATGTACATTCAGATGAAACGAAGGTGTGCCAGGAGTTACATTTAGTGCCACAGACAACTGCGTGCAACATGAATGCCCTTCTTCGGGTTCGCCAGGGATTATGAAAACATTTTTGAAGACATGGATAATTAAAGAGAAAAGTGAATATATCAGTCGCAGGCCCCCAGTGCCCCAATAGTCACGTGTCGACAGCCGAAGAGCAGCAGGTGTAAAAAATATATATAGATCGGGCAAAACTACGCATGAAAGGGAAGAGAACAAAAAGAAAACAGAAAGATGGGAAGGAGACAAGGGGGGGGGAGGAGAGGGTAGATGAGAGAGAGGAATGGGGGGGGGGGAAAGAGAGAGAGGGGGAGAGGCGAGAAAGAGGGGGGGGGAGGGAGGGGGTGGGGGAGAGAGAGAGAGAGAGAGAGAGAGAGAGAGAGAGAGAGAGAGAGAGAGAGAGAGAGAGAGAGAGAGAGAGAGAGAGAGAGAGAGAGAGAGAGAGAGAGAGAGAGAGAGAGAGAGAGAGAGAGAGAGAGAGAGAGAGAGAGAGAGAGAGAGAGAGAGAGAGAGAGAGAGAGAGATAATGCAATTGTGGCATTGGTGTTTACATGCCAAAAATGTAAGCTTTAGAAACGTTCACAAAGGTCCAAGATGTAGAGAACATCGTATTGGATTGCTGTTCCGCGTCAAGTGTGGTGCGTTATGGACTGCGGCTTTCCTCAAAGTCCCTTGTAAAAAGAGTAATGATTGGATACCGATTCTACTATCTCCCTCTCTGTCCCTATCTCTAATCTCGTTATCTCCTTCTATCCCCTCCCTCCCCCCCCCTCTCTCTCTCTATCTATCTCTCTCTCTCTCTCTCTCTCTCTCTCTCTCTCTCTCTCTCTCTCTCTCTCTCTCTCTCTCTCTCTCTCTCTCTCTCTCTCTCTCTCTCTCCCCCCCCCTCCCTCTCTCTCTCTGAACCCCTATTGAGCGGGAACCATTTGGACCAGTGCTCAGCATGGTCACAATTGGACCGTAACCAGTAAGTAAGGAATGGACGGGAAATTGGTAAGCCCTTTCTGTGACCAGGATGAGGCTGTCCATATTGGACAAGGATGGGGCTCAGTCAAACTTGGGACCCGGATGGGCTGGATAATATGGGACACTTTGGGCCAAGGATCTGATGTGCCACTTTCAGACTGAGGACGGATGGGACGGGGAATGGACACGCCAATCAGGGACCCGGACGGAGAAGCCCAAGTTGGACGAGTGATTGGCGAGGCCCATCACCGTCCCATATTTCCACTTTTTGATGTGTCAGGGATGGGGTTCGCACAAGGGGTACCCGGATGTGGACGCCGGTTTGGGTCACAATTGGGCATGGGCAAATACTGTCGCGTACCCGCCTGGACCCATATGGACGGATTTGTAGCATGCCCACAAATGGACCATAACCAGTAAGTAAGGAATGGACGGGAAATTGGTAAGCCCTTTCTGTGACCAGGATGAGGCTGTCCATATTGGACAAGGATGGGGCTCTGTCAATCTTGGACCAGGATGGGCTGGTCAGTATGGGACACTTTGGGCCAAGGATCTGATGTGCCACTTTCAGGCTGAGGACGGATGGGACGGGGAATGGACACGCCGATTAGGGACGCCGGACGGAGAAGCCCAAATTGGACGGGTGATTGGCGAGGCCCATCCCCGACCAGCCGGATGGGACAGGAGTGCCGCGAGCCCCATCCCCGTCCCATACTGTCCCATTTCTAAACCCCAGACGGTAGGGGAGGGACCTTCCTCATTACCATTGTCGTCCCAATCATAATCACCTACTGTTCGTGTCAGCCAGTCTTCGTAAATGCCCTGGGCCGCTGCGACCCAGCCCGCGAAGTTGGCGGTATCCACTCTGCTGAGATGGTCCGTCATAATTCGCTCACACAATTCGTGATCATCTTTGTCCTTAAACGCTTTTGCAAGTTCCTTAAACTTATCGGCCCAGTGAGCAAAAATTCGAGAATTGTTGACGATTGCTAACAAGAGCACTTCGTGTTGGGGTAAATACTCATGTGTGTGCGATAAAAAATGAACCAGATCTTTCCTAAATGGACATCTAATGTCCGAAGATTCAATTGCAGATTTGACAGCGGCTAAGAAATCAGCGGAAAAAACGATGTTGGTATTAACATCAGAGGTTGTCGTAGCCATAACGCCGAAACCACTTGTAGTACTCAGCAATGCAAGGGAAGAGAAAGGGAATAATAGTTGAGACACGGAGCTCGTTACAAGTAAGATTACTCTCTGAGTCAGTAATCAATGCCCAATGCCATAGCATGGCGCCCTACTTCCCTCCATGGGCTCGGGCGAGTACCCCCCCGATAGGAGGTACATAGGAGCCAGCTAGGAATATCCCGCCAAGAGCCGGTGGAGCACTTGTAACGGGTAACGAGTAGAATCCCCACATGTCACAGGCGGAAGCTATGACTACAGCAATACGAGGAGACCGTTACATACGTGAGACGCGTCGCGCTGACGCGGCACCTCACTACACTATGTGAAGTGCTCTGTAGATGGAGGGAAGTCATTTGTGTTAATTTATGTAGATGATTTGCTGATTGTTTCAAAGGGCATGGAAGAGATTGAGAGAGTGAAGGGGCTGCTCAAGCAGGAATTCACCATCCATGATTTGGGAGAGGTGAAAGATTTTTTGGGCTGCCAAGTGATGAGAGATAGGGATAAAGGGCTTATTTCCTTAAGCTGCATCCCTAAGATTGATGCACTGGTAGAGAAGTTTGGGCTAGCTCTGGAGTCCTTGGGACCTGACACCCCAATGACTAAAGATTTTGTGGCCACTCAGAGGCCTATGTGTAAGGACAACAGTGACAGTATTGGTGCTGGGAGCCTGTTGCCTCCTGGCCACCGGTACTGTGAGCTAGTGGGGTCACTGTTGTACATAGCCAATACCACCAGGCCTGATATAGCACAGGCAGTGGGGGTACTCTCTCGCTATAGAATTAATCCCACTACAGCACACTGGCATGAAGCCATTCGAGTGCTGAAGTATTTAAAGGGAACGAGAGATCTGGTCCTGGTCCTAGGAGGGAAGGACACAGAATTGGAAGGGTTTGTAGATGCAGATTATGGAGGAGATCAGGATCATCGGTTTTCCACTACAGGTTATGTCATCCGAGTGTTTGGCGGTGCTGTAGTTTGGGGAAGCAAAAAGCCACCCCACTGTAGAAGCTGAGTTCATGGCAGCCAGTGCAGCTATCAAAGAGGCAAATTGGGTGAAAGGCTTCCTGGAGGAAATTGGAGTTTCTCCATGGATTGTTAAGATTCACTGTGATAATCAAGGGTGCATTATGTAGCATTTCCTAGGGTATAATGCTCTAGTATGGTCCTTGGCATTGCTCATTGACTTGCCATGTGATCTGGGTTCGCAGTACAACCTCGCTCAGATAGTTCGCTCGGTTGCCCGACTACGCGTCTGAGGCAGTACAGTATAATTCAACCCACCCTGGGTTTAAGAGTGGGCTTGCGAATCAATCATGTAACACTCTTTCGTTGCACACCACGAACGTCTCACTGTCTCATAAAAACCTCTTCCGCTTAGTTAACGCTACAGTGGTATCGGCGATAAGGATTAGTTCCTTGTCGTTGTTCGTGGTGCGTTTCCTTTTCTCTCGCAGTTCATTATGTCGCGGCATCCGCGTTCCGGTTCGAGAGCCCGTGCTCGTAGCCCTATTGAGCAAGATCCAGCTTTAAATCTTCAGGATGATGAAGATGTAGACTTATCAGCTGTAGATCCTGCTGTTATGATAAGGCATTTACAAGACATCGGTGCTCTGCCGCAACTAGCCGTTGCTAGTGGATCTGGTGTTCCTTCGCTTGCCCCTACTCCGACGCCGACTCAAAACATCATAGATGGGTTAGAGAAAGTGATTCAGCTTGCGCTGGCTCAGCCTGCACCAGTGGTGGCGCCTCAGCCTGTGCCCACGTCCATGCCGGCACCGGCATCAGCGTCGTCCACCAGTTCAGGGAAGCCTTCTCTTAAATTCCCGGATCCGGCTGTGTTTGAGGGAGATCCAATGAAGTTGGATCCATGGCTCATGCAAACCGAAATGTATTTGCGTGCGTACGATGTAGATCTACAGACGAGGAGGTCTGTAGAGGTGGCAGCGATGTTTTTGCGAGGAAAAGCATTGGATTGGTGGACTGGGCAGTTTTAGTTAATTGCTTCAGGGAGTCTTGCTGCTTATGGGACGTGGGAATCGTTTGTGACTGCACTTACTGCTGCTTTTAGGCCTGTAGAGCTGCATAAGAGGCATTTAGAGCAGTTGCTGAGTCTCTCACAGGGAAAGACTGACATGCGAAGCTATATTGCATCCTTTAATGCATTGAGGTCAAAGGTTCCAAAGGCATTTGCAGAAGAGACTTTGTGTCACTTATTTTTGGCTGGCTGCAGGGCTGATCTTCAGAAAAGCATCTCCCTACAGTATCCCCAGACCTTGGAAGACCACTTCAAGCATGCTGTGACAATATCAGACCTTCCAGGACCGTCTAAGCCTGTGAACCCTGCTCCAAAGTTCTCCCCTGACTCCAAGTCACCAGGCCCGACAAAAACTTCTGCGCAGCCCTGCGCACATTGTGGCAAGGCAGGACACGCAGCAGAGCGTTGCTGGAAATTGCATCCAGAGCTCAGACAACCCAAGCGCAAGTCAAGTACTACTTGATTTGTGGGTCTTTCTTGGTAAAACAGCAGTGTGAGTCCTGTTTATGATGCCAGCCAACTGTTCAGAGCCCCAGTATGGTATTCCTGTTTTGTATGAGCTTGGTCATCTGCAGAATTATTTCCACAGTTGTTACCATAATTTCATGACCCATATTGTAGGTGGGCATGGTTTGTGTAGAGAGTTTCAGACATCCCCCTCTGCCAGTGACCTAGCTAGTCCTGAGAGCATGTGTAAGAGAGATGCAGCTCCTCACCTTATTGATAGTGATGCTCATGTTGTTTTGTTTGTTAATAGTAGTGATAGAGAGGATTCTGTCAGCCAGCTTGTGTCACAGTTGTTACCAGGGACCAGATTGACTGTGCTTTCTTGTTCAAGTCACTGTGGACAGGTGCTGGAAGGGACTACTTCACAGCAATCACATGAATTGCTACTTTCGGCTACTGTTTTGGCTGCATTGGGTTTATCTTCCACCACTATGTGCACACCCCATTGCAATTCCCATACAGGCTTGCCCTTGTTTAGTTGTTTGGTACAGTCTGGCTGTCTCGGTGTGAAGAAGAAGCCACTGCCTGCAACCTGTTTTGACTCTTTTGTCCAGCTAGACAGTAGACACATTGTGGATGGTCCTGATCTTTCAGCTACTTGTATTGAGTTTGAGGGAACTCTTGCTGGTAGGACTGTCAGGATTTTGTTAGACAGTGGAGCATCTGCAAATTTTATTGATGATAAACTTGTGCAGGAGCTTGCCCTTCCCACTGAATCTTTGAGTTCACATGTTACTGTAAGAGTGGCTGATGGGAGAACATCTATGGTAGGACATAGTGTGTCAACTGACCTGACTGTTGGGACATTGGGTTTTAGAGTCACCTGCCTCCCTACTGAGTTGATGTATTATGATCTTGTCTTGGGCAAACCTTGGCTCACTGCTTTTAACCCAGTTGTTAATTGGAAATTGAATGCTGTGTCCTTGACTCATGACAACAAAACACATGTATTGTTGGGGTGTCAGAGGTCAGGCATGCCAGAATATGTGATCTCATCTATGGAAGTAGAGGAGATGGTGAAGTTGGGTGAATCAATCTATGTTGTTCAATTAAATGCAGTGACTGACAGTCCAGATACTGATGCACACAATGTGCCAGAGTTGGAGGAGCTTTTGCAGGAGTTTAAGGATGTACTGTCTGGACTTCCTGAAGGCCTCCCTCCTTCTCGTGCTGGAGACCACCATATCAGATTGGAGCCGGACGCAACTCCTCCAGCCTCTCGTATATATCCACTGTCTGGAGCTCAGCTTGCTGAACTTCGTGCGCAGTTACAGGAGCTCCTGGAGCGAGGCTTCATCCGCCCATCAACCTCACCCTTTGGTGCACCCATTCTATTTGTTCCAAAAAAGGATGGTGGCTGGCGTTTGTGTATTGACTATAGAGCTTTGAATAGGATTACTGTTAGGAACCAGCATCCTTTGCCTAGAATTGATGAGATGTTTGAACAACTTCATGGTAGTTGTATCTTTTCTAAACTTGATCTGGCTTCTGGTTATCATCAGATACGTATGCATGAAGACAGTATAGAAAAGACTGCATTTAAGACCCGTTATGGCCATGGCTAGATGGCCGTTATGGCTAGATGATATCCTTATCTATTCTAAATCCGTTGCAGAACATATGGAGCATTTGAGAACTGTCTTGTCAGTGCTGAGGGAACATAAATTTTACTGTAAAAGGTCTAAGTGTGAATTTGCTGCCAAGCAGGTGGAATACCTTGGGCACCTGTTGACACCGGATGGGATTAAGGTGGATCCTAGGAAGGTTGCTGCCATTCAGGATTGGCCCACTCCTTGTAATGTGTCACAGTTGAGAGGGTTCCTTGGGTTGACACAGTACTATGACACTTTTATTGACCATTTTGCAGATGTTGCTTATCCTATGACTGAGTTGCTTAAGAAGGATGTGCCTTGGACCTGGGAGGGACCCCAGAGGGAAGCCTTCATTGCATTGAAAGATCTTGTTTCTTCTCCTCCTTGTTTGTTGATGCCTGATTTAGACAAACCTTTTGTTGTACATGTAGATGCCTCAGGCTTTGCTGTGGGTGCTGTTTTGCAGCAGGATCAAGGCCAGGGACTGCAGCCCGTCGCCTTCGAGTCCAGGAAACTCCAGCCCCCCGAGAGGAAGTTGGCCCCGTATGATAGAGAATTGTTGGCTCTTGTTCATGCTTTGCTTAAATGGAAACATTTATTGCTGGGTGCTAAGTTTACTGTACACACTGATCAGCAGGCTTTAAAGTACTTACTGACTGCTCCTGTTAGGACTAGTAGGCAGGAACGTTGGCTCACTGAGATTATGAGGTTTATGCCTGATATAAAGTATGTTAAAGGCACTGATAATGTGGTTGCAGATGCCTTGTCTAGGCGTGTTGACCTTGCAGTGATGCATGTCTCCTCTGTTGCTGTCTCTTCTCTCTTACAAGAGATTGCCTTGCTTTGTGTTTCTGATCCCACAGTTGCTAAACTTGTGGATGAAGGTGTTTTGGTATTGAGGGACTCTGTACCTTATTCTGTGCAATCGGGGAAGGTCTATGTACCTGATGCATTGAGAGAGAAGGTGCTGAGAGAGTGCCATACCACACCCTTTTCTGGCCATCTTGGTATTAACAAGATGTATGAGCTAGTGTGCATGGAGTTTTGGTGGCCACGTCTCAGCTCATCAGTCAGGGACTTTTGCAGGTCTTGTGACACCTGCCAGCGCACTAAAGGAACTGGAGCCGTACCTTATGGTTTGCTTCAGCCACTGCCCATCCCAGATGGACCTTGGCAGAGCGTTTCCCTTGATTTAGTGACTGATTTACCTGTCTGTTGTGGGTTTGATTCTATTGTGGTATTTGTGGATAGGTTTTCTAAGTTGTGTGTCTTGGCTGCATGCACTAAAACCATCAATGCACCTCAACTTGCACAACTGTTTATAGACAGGGTCTTTGTGAGATTTGGAATGCCTACCTCCATTGTGAGTGATAGAGATCCGAGGTTCACTAGCCATTTTTGGAAGGCCTTTGTTAATTTATTGGGTACTGAGATTGCTATGTCTACTGCTTACCACCCTCAGACAGACGGGCAGACAGAGAGAATGAATCGGACCATGGAAGACATGTTAAGAGGGTTTGTGGGGCCGAGACAGGATGACTGGTGCAAGTATTTAAGCATGGTGGAGTTTGCTTACAATAACTCTCTCCAGGCTTCCACACTGCAGACACCCTTCTTCCTGAATCACGGGCGCCATCCCCTTACTCCCTTGTCTTCTGCTGTTCCTTCACGTTCTGCAAATCCTGCTGTGTCTGAGTGGGTTGAGGGGCTGCAGACTGCCTTGAAAAGTGCCAAGTCTAATCTTGCCTCTGCACAGCAACGGCAGAAGTCTTATGCAGATAGAAAGAGACGAGACCACCCTTTCAAGGTGGGGGACCAGGTGTTGCTGGCTGCAAGGAAGAACCAGCTTTCACCTGGGCTCTCGTCAAAACTATCAGCTAAGTATTTTGGGCCCTTTACTATTGCTGCAGCAGTTGGTACTCGTGCTTTTAGACATATTCTGCCTGAGACTGTGAACATTCATCCTGTGTTTCATGTTTCCCAGCTGAAACTGTTGAGTTCTGAACATTATTATTGAATGCCTTGTGCTTTAAGTGATCTTCATGTGTGCACTATTAGGATATGGGTCCATTGAGAACATAAGGTACCTTGAGACACGGCAGATTCTGGACGTTTTCGAACATAAGGTACAATCCTATCTAGATCACACGTTTGTCGGATGAACTCTTAAGGCTGCCCCACCGGAGTGAATACCAACTGGTTGTGAAAGATGCTGGGCATCACCAGATGCTAGTCTTGTCCGACAGTTGTGTGTGGCACTCAGCAGACAGTCGTACGGACTGTAGCTGGAGTAACTTCGTCTATTGACGACCTGTCTGCTTTGTACAGGTACGGTGCGGCAGTGTGTGTTGTATCATTGTTGCTATTGTGAGAGCGAACAAGCTTAGTGTACCCTGTAGTCACTCAAACAGATAAGGGACAGTGACTTCAGGGAGTATAGGCATGTACTTGAACGTAGCCGTCTAGAGCCTTATCTAGTGATTGCTTGATCGGTGCTTGTGTACAAGATAATGATGTAACGTAACTGGTTGTGAAAGATGCTGGGCATCACCAGATGCTAGTCTTGTCCGACAGTTGTGTGTGGCACTCAGCAGACAGTCGTACGGACTGTAGCTGGAGTAACTTCGTCTATTGACGACCTGTCTGCTTTGTACAGGGAAAGCCGATTGCCTATAACCTTTCACAGGTTATGGGCCCACGCCCTTCCAGCTGAGCCAAGTAAAAGCAGGAGTGAAGGTCGTCTACGGATGGGTCAGACGTAAGCGTCAACAAAGGAGCTCGAGCATGGCGCAGCGGCGCAAGGGAACTCGAGTGTACCAGGACCATTATCTTACTCACAGTTTACCTTTCTGGTAAATTTCCATGACATGGAGGGAATTGTAGGGTATTGCTGCATTCCAGAAGTTTATGAGTAAGTTTGGCTGGTGAAGTGACAATAGTATGACAAAAAGGGGCAAAGAAAAGGAAAGTAGCAGTGAAACAGCAATGTCTCAACCTGGAGAAGTCAGTGGGGCCACTCCAGGGCAGTCTATGACCGGGACACAATCAGCCACTGCAGAACCAAAGGTGGAGATTGACAAGGCAGCCTACATCCCCAATACCTCTAATCCAAAGATGACTGTCATGCTTGATGATGGAGGGCGCAATTTTGAATTTTGGTATGAAAATTTGGAGGCGTGCGCAAACACCAAGGGGGTCAGAGCGGCTTTGGAGAGGCCAATGCCAGGGTCGGTGGAGAACTCAGCCATCAAGCAGTGGCTGATCCAGTCAGTTCCAGTCATCTGGCATTCTCAGATCTCATGCCACAAAGCAGCGTTCGACTTCATCGCGTGGGTGAAGAACAGTCACACTGGAGGGAGCAACCAAGACATCAACCTTGAGTGGTACAAGGAAATGGAGCAGGGCATCAAGACAGGGGAGACACTCAAGGTCTACCTCTACAGAATGATGGATCTGGCTACAAGTCTCAGAAACAACGCGTTCATCCTCTTGGACCACAATGTTGGGGAGCTGATGGTGAAGGGCCTCCCTCCTGTGCTGAGGCTCGAGTCCCTGGAGGTTATGGCAACCGACAAGCCGCCATTGGAGCTGATTCAAAGAATCCTGCGCGCCGCAGCCAGCCGTGGGTACAAGGACCCACCTGCAGAGGGAACACCTCAGGCCATGGCAGCTGCAGCAGTGGCTGGTCCCTCTGGGGGGGTAGCTGGAGCGTCATCAAGCGCTGGAGCTGCACCAGGAGTGGGAGCAGTACCGGGAGTTGGAGCAGCACTACCAGCAAACGAACAGCCTCCCGCTGGCCCCTCTGCAACTACTTTTGGTGGCAGGGGGCGTGGACCTGGCAGGGCAAGAAGGCCCAGAGAGGAGCTTACATGCCACTTCTGCAAGGCAAAGGGCCACTTCATGACTGACTGCGGACCGCTCAGGCAGCTGCAGGCTCTGCATCAAAACATGCAAGCGGCAAGCGTTGGGCCTGCAGCTTACTGGGGCCAGGGAGGCCCACAGTCGTCTCCTCAAGCCTGGTGGGACCATGGATCTGGCCGGGGTGGCCCGCCTTCATCCGCTTCCAGCCCTGGACCTCCTTCAGCATATAACTATCCAACAAGTCAACACACGTTTCCGGGGTGGCATTTACCACCTCCACCCCCTCCTTCTGGTGAGGCGATGTTTATCTCTCTCAATGTGCTTGCCCCAACTTCGCATGGAGCTAGCAGCACATCTTGGTTAATAGATAGTGGTGCCTCTGTGCATATAGTCAATGATCTCTCATTGCTCCATAATCCAGTTATGCATAGACAGCCTCTTCCTCTGCACTTGGCAACCTCAGACGCCAAGGGAGGAATCATTGCATCTGGGTCTGTATGCCTTGTGAATGCAAGGCACGAAGTATTCTGGCTGCACAATGTGCAGTGTGTTCCTTCTGCGCATACCAACCTCATTTCAGTCACTGGTGCAATTCAGGATGGAGCATCTTTCCTGACTGACACTGCAGGTGGTTACACAGCCATGAAGGGACCTGAAGGGTGGTGTGGAGATATCACCCGCGCACGAGGTCTGTTTTTTTTGGAGTTTGTTAGTCCTGTCAGAGGGCAGCAAGTTGGCTGCAGACATATTGATCACATGGCTGAGGCGTCTCATCTTAGGAAAGGACACGTGTGTAGCGAGAGATCTCTGTGGCATGCTAGGTTAGGTCATCCTGGTGCCAGCAGCATGCAGAGGTTCTCCAAGGAAGATCTGGTTACAGGAATCAATATCTCCCTTGCTCCCTGCTCTGAGTGCCCCAAGCACTGTGAATCGTGTATACAAGGGAAACACTCCAGACCTCCTTTCCCTGTATCTTCCAGGCCTGCACATCACCCACTCGATAGAGTCCATGTGGATACTGTGGGTCCCATATCACCTCCTGCCATCACAGGTGAACGATATTGGGTCACTGTAGTGGATGAAAGTTCACACCAAGTTGCCTCCCTGCCTGTGAAGTCAAAGGATTGCATCCCAAAGGCTGTGATAGACCTGCTCCGTTTTTGGCAGACCCAACGAGGCACGGTTGTGAAGTGTGTGAGGACTGACAGGGGTTCAGAGTTCCTGAACCAGCAATTCAAAGAGTTTTGTGCTCAGCAGGGCACTAAGATGGAGTCCTCAGCGCCCTACACGCCTCAGCAGAATGGGGTGGCGGAGAGGATGAATAGGACCCTGAAGGAGCGAACAAGGACTCTGTTGGTCCATGCTGCAGCAGACCCCTCCCTTTGGAAGGAGGCGCTTGAGACAGCTACCCTCCTCTACAATGTGGGTCCTACTTCAGGCAGGTCCCTGACCCCCATGGAATTATTCTTTGGTGTCAAACCTGATGTGTCTGTGCTGCGCACGTTTGGCTGTGTAGCCCATGTGCACATTCCCAGTGGCCAAAGGTCTGTTTTTGGGCCCAAGACCATCCCTGGGATGTTTACTGGTTATTGTCCCCAGTCTAAAGCGTATCGTGTGTACGTGGGGAATGGAGTGTGGAAGGAGAGTAGGGACGTCAGCTTTATCGAGCACTTGAGGGGGGCTGAGAGAGTGGGTCTATCAAAGGTCCAGCCTGGGTCTGTCTATGATTCTAGGATATCACCCCCCCTTGGCAGTGAGAATCTGGCAACGCCTCAAGCAATTCCCTCTGCTGCTCCACCCACGTTCTGGGATGAGGAGGATGACCATGGAGTGGAGACGCTTTCCACTAGGGCTCCTGGGACCTCTGGACTTTGTGCTGGGGATCAGTCTGGAGACGGGACCACAGCAGCACATGACCAAGGAAACCCCACCAGCCTGGATTCTACTGTTGGGACCCCAGAACCATCTCAGCACTCGTGGTCGGTGCTTGAGCATATGCAGAATCTGGCCAGGGGGGGTGTAGAAACTCAATCCCAGGTAGAAAAAATGCAGAAGGTACAAGAGGGGTTGCGAATGCAGGGGAAGTCACAAATTCCCCTTCCTCCAGGGACCACCCTTACAAGGGAGCAGCGTTATGTACAGCGCGTGGCTAGGAGAGAGCATTCTGACATCCCATTGCATGCCCCTGACCCAGGTCAGGCAATTGTGAGTGAGCCAAACATGGTTGGTCTCCCTGATATGCAGGGGCAGGTTGAGACAGTCGAGGCTATGTTCGGTGCAGATGTAAGAGATGAGAGCAGTGGGTTAGACATGCCAGCAGTAGCGGAAGCTGGTGCCCAATCCCAGTCACTGGCTAGTCATGCTTATGGTGTGCAGGCTGACATTGTAGGCGCAGCTCAGGCAAGTCTGGGTAGTGTGCCCAAGTGTGAGTCCAGGAGAGAGAGAGAGCTGCTGCTCCCCTCTGCATTGCGGAAGGTGCGAGAATGTAAGGGTGCTGCACATGAGTCCAGTAGTCAAGGAGAGAGAGAGAGACTTGAGAAGGAATCAGATAATCCCGGCAGTACTGCCCAGTCCCAGCATAAGGTACATAATGTACCTTATTCTGGCAACCAGGGAGAGAGAGAGAGAGAAGGGAACAGCATCAGTAAGGCTGACAGCCCTGCTGCACCACAGCATAAGGTACAGAGTGTACCTTCTGTCACGTTGGGAAAAGTTCACGTGCCCTCAAACTTGAGGGAAGCCCAGCGCTCACCTCAGTGGGAGTTTTGGCAGCAGGCAATGCAAGAGGAGATGGAGTCTTTAGACACCCATGAGGTTATGCAGTATGTGGAAAGACCCCATGGGCAGAAAGTTATCCCTGTTCATTGGATTTTTTCTACAAAAAACGATGCACATGGGAATGTCACTCGGTTTAAAGCAAGATTGGTTGCCCAGGGTTGCAGACAGATTCCTGGTATAGATGTTGGTGAGGTTTTTGCACCTACCAGCAGCTATGGTGCTAGGAGAGCTGTGCTGGCAGTGGCTGCCACACAAAATCTTGAGATCCACCAAGTGGATATCAAGACAGCTTTTCTCAATGGGGAGTTGGAGGAAGAGGTCTATGTGACCCAACCACCAGGATTTGAGAATGGCAACACGAGAGTTGTGTGCAAGCTCAGGAAGGCACTCTACGGTCTTAAGCAAGCCCCACGGGCTTGGCACAAGACCTTGAGCGACAAGTTGAGCGTGATGGGGTATAGTGTGTGCAAGAGCGACGCTGGGGTATACATCAGGAGGGCCCCTGATGGTAATCTGTCGTTTATTCTTGTTTATGTCGATGATCTTCTCATAGTTGCCAGAGTGGTTGCAGAGATTGAGTGGGGGAAAGAGTTATTGAAGAAGGACTTCACCATCCATGATTTGGGAGAGGTGAATGATTTCCTGGGGTGTCAGGTCCTACGCAATAGAGTTCAGGGCACTATTTCCATGAGTTGCACTCCCAAGATTGATGCTCTTGTGGAGAAGTTTGGCGTTGCTGATGATGGACGTGGGGTTGATACCCCCATGTCCAAGGACTTCGTGGCTAGCAGCAGACCCGAGTCCTCAGATGGTATGTCACATGGGGCTGGTACCCCTCTGCCACCTGGTCATCGATACTGCGAGTTAATTGGATCGTTACTGTACATAGCCAATACGACCCGGCCTGACATTTCTCAGGCTGTTGGAGTGTTGTCAAGGTATAGAATGACACCCACTACCTCACACTGGAATGAGGCCATTCGAGTGCTGAAGTACTTGAGAGATACCAGAGAGTTAGCTCTTACTCTGGGTGGAAAGGGCCCTGAGCTAGAAGGCTATGTTGATGCCGACTATGCTGGGGACCTGGACCACAGGTATTCCACCACTGGCTATGTTCTATCAGTCTATGGTAGTGCCGTGGTTTGGGGAAGCAAGAAGCAGAGCTCAGTTGCTACCTCAACTGTGCAAGCTGAGTTTATGGCAGCTGGCCATATTGTGAAGGAAGCCAACTGGCTAAGGGGCTTCTTGGAAGAGATAGGGGCTGCACCTTGGAGGGTCAAAATTTTCTGTGACAACCAAGGATGCATTTCTAATTTACGGAACCCCCTGTATTCCAAATTCACAAAGCACGTTGCAGTAAGCTTCCACTACGCTAGGGAAGCTATGGCACTTGGGCAGGTAGATATCCTCTATGTGGAATCTGCACGCAATGTGGCTGACATTATGACCAAGCCACTTGCCAAGCCCGTGTTTGTTGGTCATCGTGATTCACTAGGTTTGAGAAGATACACTTAAAGCATGCAGGCAAGGGGAAGTGTTGAGTTCTGAACATTATTATTGAATGCCTTGTGCTTTAAGTGATCTTCATGTGTGCACTATTAGGATATGGGTCCATTGAGAACATAAGGTACCTTGAGACACGGCAGATTCTGGACGTTTTCGAACATAAGGTACAATCCTATCTAGATCACACGTTTGTCGGATGAACTCTTAAGGCTGCCCCACCGGAGTGAATACCAACTGGTTGTGAAAGATGCTGGGCATCACCAGATGCTAGTCTTGTCCGACAGTTGTGTGTGGCACTCAGCAGACAGTCGTACGGACTGTAGCTGGAGTAACTTCGTCTATTGACGACCTGTCTGCTTTGTACAGGTACGGTGCGGCAGTGTGTGTTGTATCATTGTTGCTATTGTGAGAGCGAACAAGCTTAGTGTACCCTGTAGTCACTCAAACAGATAAGGGACAGTGACTTCAGGGAGTATAGGCATGTACTTGAACGTAGCCGTCTAGAGCCTTATCTAGTGATTGCTTGATCGGTGCTTGTGTACAAGATAATGATGTAACGTAACTGGTTGTGAAAGATGCTGGGCATCACCAGATGCTAGTCTTGTCCGACAGTTGTGTGTGGCACTCAGCAGACAGTCGTACGGACTGTAGCTGGAGTAACTTCGTCTATTGACGACCTGTCTGCTTTGTACAGGGAAAGCCGATTGCCTATAACCTTTCACAGAAACCTTATGTGTCTTCATCTGTACCAGTGACTGTTACTTCACCACCTCCTTTGTATGCAGATAAGCGTGGCGGCGTTTATGAAGTTGAGGCCATCATTGCTAAAAAGAGGGTTGGAAAGTCTTGGCGGTACTTGGTCAAATGGATGGGCTATGATGAGACTGAGAACACTTGGGAGCCCCTTGCCCATGTTCGCCACTTGGCAGACGACGTGGCAGCTGCCCCAGTCCTTTCTTAAGTCCCACTTGCGGGCATCCCTTGTTGAGCCACTTGCGGCCTTGAGACTTTTCCAGCCATTTGCGGCTGATGACCCTTGGACTTCGCCATGCCAGCTTGGATCTGAGAGGGAGGGAGGGTGGAAGGGTCTGGGAGGGGGATTCGTGAATTGGGACTTGCATGCATGTCTCTTGGTTAATTGTTTTGCATGGGTTATGTTTCCTGACCCACGGCTCCATTTTGTGATGCACTTGCTGTGGCAGTGTAGCTGCAAATTGTAGTTCCGTGTCTGCATGACTTGCTTTAGTATCTTACCCATGAGATACACTATGTGGTAGTTAGCTGTGTATGGCTTGCTGCTCTAGACGATATGCCTTATGCCTTTAGTTGGAAAGCCACCTCAAGCGAAGGTTACACTGCAGTGCAGGGTAACTGGACCTAAGGTTTGGACAAGTGCTAGTCTAATGACTCAACCTAATTGTTTCATCACTGGTGTGAGTGCTGTCTAGAGAGTTCGTCCCCTAAGTTAGAGGATCCGCCTTGCAGACGATAGTCCTTAGAATGTTAAGGTATTCGAGCATTGAGCAGATGAGTCCCTCGTCTGTGTCGTGCTAAATTGCTTTGTGGACTTCATCCTCTGACTTGCTGGTTTGGTAACTATAGGAGGTGTGATTATCTATAGTTCCAGTAAGCAGGGTTCGTGATACCCCTGTCTTACGTTTGTGGCTCCATTGCCATAAACACCATCTCATAGCTTATGCCAAGGGGGAGGGCATGTAGCATTTCCTAGGGTATAATGCTCTAGTATGGTCCTTGGCATTGCTCATTGACTTGCCATGTGATCTGGGTTCGCAGTACAACCTCGCTCAGATAGTTCGCTCGGTTGCCCGACTACGCGTCTGAGGCAGTACAGTATAATTCAACCCACCCTGGGTTTAAGAGTGGGCTTGCGAATCAATCATGTAACACTCTTTCGTTGCACACCACGAACGTCTCACTGTCTCATAAAAACCTCTTCCGCTTAGTTAACGCTACACATTAACCATCTCAGAAGTCCAGTGTTTTCTAAACACACCAAGCACATAGCAATTAGCATTAATTTTGCCCGGGAAGCTATTGCACTGGGGCAAGTTGATGTGAGATATGTCCCATCTGCCAGAAATGTGGCAGACATCTTTACTAAGCCTCTGACTAGACAGGTTTTTCCAAGGACATCGTGATTCCCTAGGTCTGGCCAAGTTTTTGTGAGGAAAAGGCAAGGGGAAGTATTATATTTTAGTAGAGAGACATGTGCCTTTTCCTCAGGAGAGTAGTGGCCAGACCAGCTCTGATCAACAGGCGGGAACAATCCTTAGAATGAGTAATAGGTGGCAGAACCTAGAAGTTCTGCCAGGACCAATCTAGACCGATTTCATTTAGATTAGAGAGAATGAGGTAATCTGACACGGTTTGCGAGAAAGGATATATGTCGCCGGCTCGAAGGGACGAGGCACTTGATTGGGACTATAAAGGCACTTCGGGTGTTTGTCTCTTAACAGTTGCCAGTCAAGTCATCACACACAACCGCCACTGCTTGTTTCTCGACATACAACAAGAGTGCCGCCGGACTAAACACCCTCGTGCCGGGTCATACAGGTAAACTGATGTTGCAACACTGAATGCACATGAACAATCAATTAGGAAGAGGTCTAGATAATGTGTATTAAGAGAGTGCTAATGTTTTAGCTCATCGGACACGGGTAATACAGACTATTGGTAATTACGTAGATGGAGTAGTTTGAATTACTGAGTGATGAGAGAGAACGGTAAGCATTGTAATGCACTTGATTGGGACTATAAAGGCACTTCGGGTGTTTGTCTCTTAACAGTTGCCAGTCAAGTCATCACACACAGTCGCCAATGCTTGTTTCTCGACATACAACAAGAGTGCCGCCGGACTAAACACCCTCGTGCTGGGTCATCCAGGAAACGCCAAGCTCAGAAGTTTACAATTTGTCTTGGTTCATGTCCCAAGATTGGTTCAACCCTATGGGCAAAGGACATCTGATCACAACTGGGAGCACAACTTAAAAGTGGATGCTTCATCAATACATTTCAAGTTTTCATTCGACAACTTATTTTGAAGGAAGAGAGAGAGCAGTCTCGTTTTTGCAAGAGAGAAGCAAGATTTACAAGCCTCTTTAATTTAAGGCTCAAGGCTACCCTACTAGGGTAATGGCATACATCAACATTTCCAATCAGCCCCGAATTCCCATGGAGGCGATACATACTGCACTGAGGAAGATGCTATGTTGATTCCATTCGTTCGACCTTCGATTTGAGTGACGATACAACCTGCACAGCTGGTCTACTCGCCAAGTTTGGGCGTTGCTGTTGTTGTTTTGTTGTTAATGTTGTCGCTTTTGTTGCTTAGGTTGTTGTTGGTGGTATTTTTTGTTGTTGTTGTGCCTTGGTGACCTGGGGGACGAAAGAAACCGCCAAGAGACAGCATGCAGATTCGCTGTTGCTGTAAAATTATTTCGATTTTGTGAGCAGCCCGTTACAGTTTTTCATTGAGCCTTTCAATCTGCTTGGCCGCGATATTGCAAACATTGCTTCATCCCTCTACGGGACGCATCAATGCAATGGCTGAGATGGGGCAAGCACGCTAATAGCGTTGCTAGTGGACTGGTGGCCAGCTATTCTGATGGCAAAAGAGTCCATATGTGTGACCCTAGATACGGTGATTCACGAGATACCGTGAAAGGCTCTCAGTCAGACTTAGTACCATTGTGGTGTGCGCGCCCACCCACCCACTCACCCACACACACCCAAACACAGCGCCACTTTACAAGTGGATCCACAGCCACTCACTTAACATATGCAGCATGATGTGTATTAAATGGCGGGGAGACAATGCACGGCGAATATTGGCAAAAAGCTCTGACATTCATTGCAATAAAGTGCCCTATGAGAAATCCAAGAACCGCGGTCCCTAACACAAATCCGTGACAACATCTCGAGTTTGTTGAAGGATTGGCGTTCAGTGCCCAGCAGCTCAGAAAGAGCGGCCACTAAACTGCATCCACACTTGTTAAGCATCGTTAATGCTGTCAAAAAGGTAGTTTGCAGCCATTTCTTCATTCCTGTCACATGCAAAATACGCCTCGACACACTGCATGCGATCAAACCCCAACTGCTGGAGTCTTTCAATCGCAGTCTGATCTTCAGGGGTCAGACGGATGCGTGCACCTGCGACAAGCATAAGAGTGACAACCCAGTTTGTCAGACACAACGAATTGGACAAAAAGGTGGACTGCTTGGGGCATGCAGTAAACCCTCATCCTGAACGATAGCAACACACTAAATATATTAACTTCAACTTCACTGATACCTGGTTCAGCATCATTTGAAGTGGCAAACTGACTGGCCAAGTCTGCAGCCATTTGGGTTATTCCTCCTGACGCTCCAGGCTCGTTCAGGAGCCGTAAGAACTCTTCCTGGTTGTTATTAATGACCGAAAGCAGACCAGGATTTTGCCTCCCAAGTTCCTGTTCAGCAAATGCCCCGCTGTGCTTCACCTTAATGGATGGTAAGGGACAACGGAAACACAGTAAAAACAGCATCCAATCGTGTCGCATCTTCTTAAACACAGACACATCAGAATATGATTTCTTGCGGAGCTAATGTACGACCAAGGACCAGCAGGGACGAGTTTAAAAAAAAAAAAAAAAAAAAAAAAAAAAAAAAAATCCCAAATGGCCCTCTTAGCCCTGCTTATATAAGTGCCATGTGAAAGGGAAGGACTGCAAGCCATGGAGTGTAAACTCCAACTTATCCTTTTGAAGTCCTAAGATGCCACTTACTGCACAGCGGCCAAATTTAAGTCCTAAAACTATTCTGAGTGGCATGTATAAAGAGCCTTGCAAGAAAGCATCTGGAATGGACTGCATGTTAGACATGATCAGTCTTGATGAGTATGTATGCCTATCAAACAACGTATTCACTCAGAGCCATGCCCGCCTTAAAATCTCCACAAGTTCAAACTCCTCCTTTCCACTAAGTCCCGGTTCCAAAAAGACCCACTCCACTCACAAAGCTTCATTGTCCTGTATTAGCGCTGTCTGTGTCACTTTGTATTGACCCCATGACGCCTCAATTCCTGCAAAAGCCCTATGAAACACTCGAAAAATTCTCATATGGAAAAACTACCTCCAACAAGTGTAGACCATTGTGTTGAAATCCAGATGTATACACGCTACAAAGGACCCTTTAGAACAAAGGACCAACTTAAATATCAAGGGCACCTCCGCAACACTGCACTGCCTGGGCTGCACACCTGCAACATTGGCTGAAGGATATTAGGTTGCGTCTGGACAATCTGACGGAGAGTCTGAAATTGTGGACTATTCCTCAAAAACTCTAGAGCGCCAAAAGGACCACTACCCAGGCTTGGAGAAGCTGCAGCAGTACCAGCTCCCTGCAAACGGCAACTTCTTACAATGTGTTACATGCCAAAACCCAAATCCTTGGCCATCCTCAAAACACAGGCCAAAAAAACACTTGCATCAAACCATTCTGCAAAATACCTTGTATCACGCTGTTATGTGGGCCATAACCAAATCAAACTGATGCAACTCCCATGTTACACACACAACACCAAATCAAACGCTGCAAGAAATATAACCATTTGGGGCCCACCCTTTACTCTTCTGGAAACCGTAACAACTTGTCAAATGTCACCCTATCCCAATGAAAGAATTTATTACCTGTGAGGCAAACATATCTAGAGGCTGAGCGTTAGGTCCTGAAGGTGGAGAAGACCCAGGTTGCACTTGAGGAGCAACATGAGCAACAGCAGGGGCACTTGCAGGTTCTGGCGCCTCTGCCATTCCAATACCAGATGCTTCTGGAATGCCAGACATCAAATACTCGATTGCTCTTTCTGAATTATTAAATGCTGCCCGCATAGCTGCCACAACTTGATCACGTGGAAACCCCATCTCCACAATCTGCCCAGCTCCACCACCATTGCAGATTCGAAAGCTGAAACTTACAGAGACATGCAGTGTACAGCATTCACACTATTCACTCCTTGCTCAGATACAACTGCAGGACGAGCCTTCTTCTTGCCTCAATTAGAGGCAAACACATCAATATAAAATCCAGTCACGAGTGTGAACATAGCTAAGACCTTGTGCAGACAGTCCTTCGAATTTTGGCTCACAAGACTTTTGCAACATGGTCGATGATCTAACTACAAATGCCATTATGTGTTTGCATAAACTGACACAGGACAGGCAAAACCCCCATACCTATCAAAACACAATAGTGCGAATAAGAATAGCTTTACTTACGCCATTACCACACCAAACTCAGCACAGTGACCCCATGCGCATGCAGTGGCTGCCACAACATGTTCCTTAAAATTTGGCAGGGAAAGCAACACTTACCACTTCGACATCTGAGGGTAACTGAGGAAGCAACAAAAGAACCCAATCTGTAGGGGAAAAAAGGATAGAAAACTGGCAGTTCACTATAGATGACAAGGGGGTGGGGCAGGAACAGCGGAAAGAAACAGATTGAACACAATGTGTCTTGCCTGTTCAATTCTGTTATCCAATTCCCCACCAACAAGAAGTTCTGAAGATCCACCCATTTGGCTTTCTGTCACGAGTCCAGCGGCTGAAAGTTCACTGCAAATCAACACCTCTGGCAAAGTCAGTCCCTTCCCCAAAAGGTCAACCCCCCCTCCCAACATACCCCAGAAAAGAAGCGCGGGCACGGGCATGCACACACACACACACAGACACAGACACAGACACACACACACACACACACACACACACACACACACACACACACACACACACACACACACACACACAGAGGACTGGGTGGGGACGGGAGAGTGAGGGCACGGGAAGGGAGAGACAGTCACATGCCATTCCACCCATACACTCTCACCGTGATCTTCTTCATGCCGACTACAACGAAATATAAAACCATTACAACCTTGAAAAAGAAAAACCCCGGTTTCAAACTAGCATAGGCAACTACTCGAATTTGAAACCAGCACGGAACGTCCACAAAGTGCAAGCTGCTTCAACATCTTACAAGGAGCACATTTCTATGCAAATGTATATGCAGTCACCACAACGTGTGAATCCCAGAGCTTGAAAGGTTGACGAGGCATTGAGATAGCTTGAAACCCCATTGTTTAGCCCAAAGAGAGCACCTTTCAAGAGACGCTGCGGCAGGGACTTGTGCCTGGGCCGTGAGACCCAAGTCCAGTCAATGAACTACATAATCTGAGACAGGGTGGGTGACTATTTGATATGAGATTGAGGCCAGCATACCACAAACCTTACGCCCTCAGGCAAAAGTTGTCGCAATATCTCCTACCTGTGGCATTTGCAAAGCTTCCACAGCCGGACCAGAATTGTCATACTTCTTCTCTTTTCCCTGCTATCAGAACCAAGGTCGGTTTTCAATTGATACACTAACTCATGGGCTGAAGGGAAGAGCATCATCTGGCTACTGGAACAAGGGAAAATGGGGGCATGGGATCAGGTCCAAACTACCTTCGATTTCACCATAACAACCAGAAAGCCATTTTCGGTGATGTTGTTGTCCGCCAAGGAGGTGGTGTCAGCCAGGATCTGCGAACCAAAATCTTAAATTATACCTAGTGTCAGTATTCGAAATGATGACAGCGGAACCGCAGGCCCCACCTTGCCTTGAGATATAACAACCAAATCGGCCGCTGGCAAGGACGGTCCCTGGGTTTCTTCTATTTTGTGCTTAATCTCTTCAACCTGCAACAGGCAAGTTACATACGGTGCACAATACCTCTTAATGCAAAGCTTTAAAGACGGCCATACTTTACTGTCTGGTGGAAACTCCAGATTGAATACGTTGCCTTTGACCGTCTTGAAAGTAAGGTTCAAACCCATCTTTTGCAGACGCACAGCCTCTTCAAGCTCTTGCAATTCTACACGTATAACCGCTGAGCAAATACGCACTGGTAAAGGGTGACTTCCTAGGGGAACTGCGTGAAAGTACAGAAGTAATCCCTTGCCTTAGCCACTGCCCTACAGCTCCGCCTTTATCATGAAAATAATTTAACAAAAAGGGGTCAAATGCAAATATCCTCGCTGGGAGTTTGTAGCACTGCCGGGCGGCGCGGGCTGCGGACTGCACCAGGAGCGCCACTCAGGGGGCTGATGTTACTTAGCCTAGGGTTTGAGGCTCAACTTCTGAGCTCGAAAGCAAAAGGCAAAACGGGAAAACTAGTTTTGCCGAACGCCGGCATTTGTCATAACTCGAGAGCGTCATGAAATTTGAAATCAGGGGGGAGTACCGGGGGCAGGCGATTCTCTTTTTCCGGGCGTCCACGTCGCCGGTAAAAAGTAAAATGTCGCATTCGGGCTTTGAAAGCCCGGCTTTCGCATTGCCTCCTCAGTTCGCTCGTCAGTCTATGAACGTTTCACTTGAAAATATATATTCCTTGTTAACTAAAGAAAAGGTTTTGAGCAATATAATTTAAATTTGCCAACCAGTGGTCGGAACAAGCATGCTGCCTAACGTCCATCCCATGCCGTTGCACGACGAAACCCTTCCCGGACAATGCAAGCAGCCCGGAACCTTCATTACCCTAGAGTTTGGAACCTTTTCAGCGTCTTATTAAGGAAAGCCTGCAGCTTCATTCTCAAGCACACTGTGTCGATGCCCGTTCAAACAACCGTCGCATATACCTGTGCTGCACGGAAATTCCACAGCTTGAAGACTTACAAAAAAACGAATAAGCATATGAGCTTCTATGTGGAGAGGGATGGCGCTCGCATACAGGGCAACCGACCCCATAGCGGTGTTAAACTGGGTGCAAAGTTTAATTCAGCTCTTGCCAAGCCAGCAACCTCAGCATGTAGAAATACTGTTGGGTTGTTTGCAGGTGGGCTAAAAACCTGCGACCTGAAACTGAAGGTGGTTGCTGGGAACAATTGTGCCGAAGCTTATTTACATCTTCATTCCGAAAGCAGAGTGTGAGGTCACGCACATGACTATCAAAAGTACTTGAACTCTTTCAAAGTGATTTATTCATTCACACACGGGGCAGCCAGTCGTTGGTTGCATCTCAAGTGTCCATTCTCTAAGGCTGGCCCGGGAGGGGGGGGGGGGGCCAGATATAATGATGGGTGGCCTGTTTGCGCAGTATTCTGCCACACCCTTCTTAAGGGTAAGTTTCCATGGCCAGATATAATGATGGGTGGTCTTTTTGTGCAGTATACTGCCACACCCTTCTTTAAATGTATGTTGATGTGGGCATTCCTGGAGTGTTGATCACCGTGCTTTGTGTTGTTGCAGGGTGAAAGGTGCACCATCATACTAATTGCGAGGTATGCTGGCTGATGGCCGCCACTTCTTTTGAGTTCCCTTCATCTTGAGGCTGCTGGACGTCTGTGCTCTGTAATAAGTGAATATCTTCCATTCGCACCTGACGGATGACCCAGGTTAGTCGCTGACTGCTTTACCGGACTTAGCCCACATGATGGAGCACACTGCCTTGGTGGCAGTCAGCTGGGCACCAAGGCAGTACGTTGGAGGAGCCTGCCTGTAGGAGTGGAAATTGTCTATCTTTTGTCTTTCGTTCTGTTTATTGATCTTGCATGCAGCTTCCTCGGAGATGCACACAATTAATGCAGAGACACTTGAAGAGATGCTTAGGGATTAGAGTTCTAAGGTCAGCGTTTCACTTGTAAGATCAGCTTACATTTACACGTATCTTTGATCACCTTTTGGGGTTTGGATTCCCCATGGCTCTCCCTCCCCCCACCCCCCCCCCCTTCTCTCGCTCTCCCTCCCTCCCTCTCTCCCTGCCCCCCTCGCATCACTAATATCACTATCATAAATAAGGGTCCCACGCACCCTCCTAGTATTTTCGACTAGATGCGCGTGTGCTTGTCTGCAAGAAACAGCTCTCACGTGAGCCTCGATCGGGTGGGTTCCCCGACTGGATAACGATACCAGCTTTAGAGGACAAGGCTGTGTGCATTGGCCACGTATTGCAGTTCCCCCAACAGCTGGAGTCTCGTGCCCCCCATGAGATGGACTTCACCTTCCCAGCAGCCACCTGCAAGACCCAGCGATGCAGGCGCAGGCAGGCATGCTCTCTCTCTCTCTCTCTCTCTCTCTCTCTCTCTCTCTCTCTCTCTCTCTCTCTCTCTCTCTCTCTCTCTCTCTCTCTCTCTCTCTCTCTCTCTCTCTCTCTCTCCTCCGTGTGTCTCCCCTATCCTCTGTGTGTGCGCGTGT
>KV908723.1:72772-87713 GCA_002005505.1 Botryococcus braunii | reverse complement strand
CTGAAGACGTGGAAGGGGGCTGGGCCAACGAGGGAGTCGCCCCTAGTCTGTGCATGCCTGGTGGATGAGATGAATGTGCCCCAGCAGTGACAATGGGATCCATCCAGGAGGATAATTAATGCTTGATTGAACCGGTTAAGATATTTTATGCTTGTCATGTCATGGAGTTGTTTGTGTAAGCTGGACTTGGACTCGGACTTGGACGGGACTTGCTTGCATGTGTGCCTGCCTTGTTTGTCTGTATTGTTGTTATATGGTGGGGACCCCGAATAGACGGCAGAAGGCCGGGGTCTGACGGGAGTGGAGGATGCCCAAGTTTGGGCGTGGCCCGTCTGTTCTATCCGTGTCTCATATTGCTCGGTGAGCGAGGACGCTCACAATAAGGGGGGGAGGATGTAATAGGTGTTTTGGTCCCTAGCGGTTTGGTAGCGCGTGTACGCGTTGTAGGTGTCTCGAATGTGCCCCTAATGTCGCGAGCATAAGGAACGAAAAGAAGACACAAGAGAAGATAGAGCATGAGGCGGATGCCGTCTGTTTGTAACAGACTCTTATTGCTATTTCTTGGTCTCCGTGCCATTGTGTGATTTTCCCTGTTACATCTGCACAGCAACGGCAGAAATCTTATGCAGATAGAAAGAGACGAGACCACCCTTTCAAGGTGGGGGACCAGGTGTTGTTGGCTGCAAGGAAAAAACCAGCTTTCACCTGGGCTCTCGTCAAAGTTATCAGCTAAGTATTTTGGGCCCTTTACTATTGCTGCAGCAGTTGGTTCTCGAGCTTTTAGACTCGTCTTGCCTGAGACTGTAAATAATCATCCTGTGTTTTATGTTTCCCAGCTGAAGCCTTATGTGTCTTCATCTGTACCAGTTACTGTTACTTCACCACCTCCTTTGTATGCAGACAAGCGTGGCGGCGTTTATGAAGTGGAGGCCATCATAGCTAAGAAGAAAGTTGGAAAGTCTTGGCGCTACTTAGTCAAATGGAAAGGCTACGATGAGACTGAGAATACTTGGGAGCCTCTTGCCCATGTTCGCCATCTGGCTGATGACGTGGCAGCTGCCCCAGTCCTTTCTTAAGTCCCACTTGCGGGCATCCCTTGATTAAGCCATTTGCGGCTTGAGACTTTTCCAGCCACTTGCGGCTGATAACCCTTGGAGCTTCAACACCAGCCAGCTTGGATCTGGAAGGGAGGGAGGGTGGAAGGGTCTGGGAGGGGGATTCGTGAATTGGGACTTGCATGCATGTCTCTTGGTTATATGTTTTGCATGGGTTATGTTTCCTTACCCACGGCTCCACTTTGTGATGCACTTGCTGTTGCAGTGTAGCTGCAAATTGTAGTTCTGTGTCTGCATGACTTGCTTGGTATCTTACCCATGAGATACACCGTGTGGTAGTTAGTCGTGTGTAGCTTGCTTGTTGTGCCGGGGGATCGAACCCTCGACCGACTCGACCCAGAGTCGCGGTTCTAACCGATCGGCTAAAGTACCAAGGTAATTGTACGATTAATCGCCCGCTTATGTATCCGAGCCGGATCGGGATGCCCAGGCCCGATCCGCTCCTCTCCGCACTACATCTCCCCCCACCTAAGAACCGAGCGTCCTCGCTCGCACTCCACCACTCTTAGGCGTTACTCAACGGCCCGCTTGGCCGCCAGGGAAAGAGATATACCGCGCTGACATCCCGCGATTATCGCCACCGATCACCGAATCCCCCCTTCGCACTGTGCCTGATCACGTGGCCACTCCCGTGGGGCCTCAAACACGTGCACCAAGCACCTGCGATCGATTTGGGCCCATTTCAGCCTCGCGCTCATACCCGAGGCGATTTTACCATGAAAAATGGCCCATCAACCAGATCGCCGATACCAAATGTTGTGCCGGGGGATCGAACCCTCGACCGACTCGACCCAGAGTCGCGGTTCTAACCGATCGGCTAAAAGTACCAAGGTAATTGTACGATTAATCGCCCGCTTATGTATCCGAGCCGGATCGGGATGCCCAGGCCCGATCCGCTCCTCTCCGCACTACATTGCTGCTCTAGACGATATGCCTTATGCCTTTAGTTGGAAAGCCACCTCAAGCGAAGGTTACACTGCAGTGCAGGGTAACTGGACCTAAGGTTTGGACAAGTGCTAGTCTAATGACTCAACCTAATTGTTTCATCACTGGTGTGAGTGCTGTCTAGAGAGTTCGTCCCTAAGTTAGAGGATCCGCCTTGCAGACGATAGTCCTTAGAATGTTAAGGTATTCGAGCATTGAGCAGATGAGTCCCTCGTCTGTGTCGTGCTAACTTGCTTTGTGGACTTCATCCTCTGACTTGCGTTGTTTCGTAACTATAGGAGGTGTGATTGTCTATAGTTACAGTAAGCAGGGTTCGTGATGCCCCTGTCTTACGTTTGTGGCCCCATTGCCATAAACAACATCTCATAGCTTATGCCAAGGGGGAGGGCATGTAGCATTTCCTAGGGTATAATGCTCTAGTATGGTCCTTGGCATTGCTCTTTGACTTGCCATGTGATCTGGATTCGCAGTACAACCTCGCTCAAGTAGTTCCCTCGGTTGCCCGACTACGTATACGCGTCTGTGGCAGTACAGTATAATTCAATCCACCCTGGGTTTAAGAGTACGCTTGCGAATCAATCATGTAACACTCTTTCGTTGCACACCACGAACGTCTCACTGTCTCATAAAAACCTCTTCCGCTTAGTTAACGCTACAGGAATACTGGATGGCTGCTATGCAAGAAGAGCAGAATTCTTTGGATGCCCACGAGGTCATGGAGTATGTCCTAGACCTCGTGGCCATAAAGTAATTCCAGTTCATTGGATCTTTTCAGTGAAAATGGATGCCCATGGTAATGTGCTGAGGTTCAAGGCTAGGCTGGTAGCCCAAGGATGCAGGCAAATTCCTGGAGTAGATGTCATGGAAGTCTTTGCCCCAACGAGCAGTTATGGATCCAGGAGAGCCTTACTGTCAGTGGCTGCACAAGAGGGTCTTGAAATTCACCAGGTGGATGTCAAGACTGCTTTCCTGAATGGGGAATTAGAGGAGGAGGTGTATGTCACACAACCTCCTGGGTTTGAAAATGGGGATGGTAACACAGTGTGTCGCTTGAAGAAGGCATTGTATGGCCTGAAGCAAGCTCCAAGGGCATGGCATAAGACCCTTAATGAGAAGCTGCATACCATGGGCTATGAAGTGTGCAAGAGTGATGCTGGTGTCTATGTGAAGTGTTCAGTGGATGGAGGAAAGTCATTTGTGTTGATTTATGTAGATGATCTGCTGATAGTTTCCAAAGGCATGGGAGAGATTGAGAGAGTGAAGGGTTTACTCAAGCAAGAGTTCACCATTCATGATTTAGGAGAGGTAAAAGATTTTCTGGGCTGTCAAGTGATGAGAGATAGGGATAAAGGGCTAATTTCATTAAGCTGCATCCCTAAGATTGATGCACTGGTTGAGAAATTTGGGCTGGATCTGGAGTCTGTGGGGCCCGACACCCCTATGACTAAAGATTTTGTAGCCACACAGAGACTTATGTCCAAGGACAACAGTGACAGCATTGGTGCTGGGAGCCCTCTGCCACCAGGACACAGGTACTGTGAACTGGTTGGATCACTGTTGTATATTGCAAATACCACTAGGCCTGATATTTCACAGACTGTGGGAGTGCTTTCCAGGTACAGGATTACCCCTACTACTGCTCACTGGAATGAAGCCATCAGAGTGCTGAAATATCTTAAGGCAACCAGAGATCTCGTTTTGGTCCTTGGAGGAAAGGACAAAGAGCTTGAGGGTTTTGTTGATGCAGATTATGGTGGGGACCAAGATCATCGGTTTTCCACTACTGGGTATGTCATCAGAGTGTTTGGTGGAGCTGTAGTTTGGGGGAGCAAGAAGCAGTCTGCAGTTGCCACATCCACTGTAGAAGCTGAGTTCATGGCGGCAAGTGCAGCTGTCAAAGAGGCCAATTGGATGAAGGGATTCCTTGAAGAAATTGGGATTTCCCCATGGATTGTCAAGATTCACTGTGATAATCAGGGATGCATCAATCATCTCAGAAATCCAGTGTTCTCTAAGCACACGAAGCATATTGCTATTAGCTTCCACTTTGCGCGGGAGGCTATTGCATTGGGACAGGTGGATGTGAAATACGTTCCCTCTGCCAGGAATGTAGCAGACATTTTCACCAAGCCTTTAACAAGGCAAGTGTTTCAGGGACATCGTGAGGCTCTGGGCTTGGCCAAGTTTTTGTGAGGAAAAGGCAAGGGGAAGTGTTATAATAGTGAAAGAACATTTTGGTGCCTTTCCCTCAGGAGAGTAATAGTGGCCAGATCAGCTCCAATTACCAGTGAGAACATTCATTAGAATGAGTAATAGGTGGCAGAACCTAGGAGTTCTGCCAGACCCAATCTAGACCAATCTTACGTTGATGAGGGAGGATGAGGTAATCAGACACGGTTTGCTCGAAAGGCTATATGCTCCTGGCTCGAAGGAATGAGGCACTTGATTGGGACATCAAAAGCACTTCGGGTGTTTGTCATTTAACTGTTGCCAGTCAAGTCACCTCATTCACAGTCGCCACTGCTTGTTAACCGACATACAACAAGAGTGTCGCCGGGCTAAACACCCTCGTGCCGGGTCATACAGGTAAACTGCTGTCAGGACATTACGTGCACAAGAACAATGGATTAGGAAAGGGTCTAGATAATGTGTATTAGAAATGTGCTAATGTTTTAGCTCATCGGACATCGGTAATGCAGACTATCAGTAACTTCGTAGATAGAGTAGTTTGAATTGCTGAGCGATGAGAGACAGCAATAAGCATTGTAACACTTGATTGGGACATCAAAAGCACTTCGGGTGTTTGTCATTTAACTGTTGCCAGTCAAGTCACCTCATTCACAGTCGCCACTGCTTGTTAACCGACATACAACAAGAGTGTCGCCGGGCTAAACACCCTCGTGCCGGGTCATACAGGAAACGCCACGCTCAGAATTGTACACTTTCCCTTCCCTTTTTCCCTATACATCTAACCATACCTCTCGCTCCTACACTCTCTCACTGTAGAAAATTCCTACTCTCATTCTCTGACCCAAGCTGCTCCATAAAATCCACAAATTGTCGGATATTAGCATATTACACATTATATTTCTCCTACTATCTTGCTAATACTCCAGCTAATATTCCAACTACTACTACTGCTGCAACTGCTACTACTACTCCATTACCAATACCATGATATCGATACTAGCATTAATACTCCTCCGATACTACTGTAACCTAATATATTAGCTAATAAAATTTACTTGATACTACTGATGATGTCGAAACTAAGGCAGCAGCTTTGCCCATGCTCATACTATTAATTAAGTCAAAGAGTTGCCATATGTGTTATAGAAATGCCAAACGCCTGGAAGGATGCTTTTCCGTTAATCTGTGGATGCATTGACAGTGAAAACAAATTTCGGACCTAAGATACAATGGCTTCATGATTGTCGACAACCAATGCAAGAAACTTCGATTATGGTATCACGTTGACTGTACATCGTGTACTCCGCGTGTGTTATGATAGTGCACTTTAACCGTACTTCCAAAAAAGTGTAGAGTGCGCATCATCCAGCACACTTTTAGTATTAAGAGTTTTGTAATCCAGGAAAGATGCAGACTGCACCGTGCAGCTTTCTGCAAAACCTGCAGCTGCTCCCAGCGTGGGAGTTCAAAGCGGTGCCTCACGCGATCCCACTGATGTATGTTTTAAGCATGCTCTCTCCCATTTAGCAGCGACTGCATTTCCGAGAGTGAGGGAAAGGTAATCCCTAGTACTTCAACGTTGCAGGGCTGATCAGGTTGTAGGTAATGCAAGTCCAAGCCATTTGTTGCTAGTAAGAAGCAGGAGGTCGATCTCAAGGCCATGACTTCGAAATCTATTACATTACTCGAAAACATGACTAATCATTTGTAGGAGAGCAATGGCTTAAACCCAACAATTGGCCAGTATGCTCCCAGTCGTTACTACTTAATTTTTAACCTCGAATACACTGCAGTGGCATTCAAGGATTGCGGCAGAACTAAGGAGAGCCATCCTGCGAGCTCTTCTTGTAGAATCAAGGAGACAAAAGCCCAGGGGCTCCTGCTGTTAAAGCAGAAAGACTCCGCCAGAAACACACCAATAACCTCTTGAGCAACTCCAACAGGACATAACTAGGAACGTGTAAGCATAGACGTGCATCGGCATGGGTGCTTCACCATGCGATATATTTTAGCTATTTCCCCCAAATCTCGACCTGAAAAGGTTTAGACCATCAGCATGGTCAAAAAGACAAGAGCATCTCAGATCCACTTGCTCAATCCCTTCTTAAGCCAACTATAACATTGGCCTGTCTCCAGCTGACAGCTCCCTTCTTCTTTAGAAAACTAAGTTCGACAAAAAAGATCACACACACCTTTTTCATGCTCAAGATGCTTTGGATATCTCCACCGCAAGCTGGGTGTCCTCTGGCTGAACCCTGAGCAGGTCAGATGAAAATCGTGCACACACTCGCGAGTCTGCATAGTATCATGCAGTCCCGGATAATGCTTCACAGATAAAACTTTCTGGGACCATATTTTTAGCTACCACCGATGGGCCATGTGTTAATCACGATGCCTCCATGCAGTGTTTTGCTTCCAAGGTCAAACTTCTTCTGGCAACAATGCAAACTTCTCTTGGCAACAATCAAGCCGCCATGGCCGAAGTAGGCCAAGACCTCGGGGGTAGTACCCCCAACACATGGATAACGGATTTAAACAAACTTCAATTCCTGAATACTAACCCTGACATGTCAAGAACAGTCTAATATTTTGTTGGCCAAATCTGTCCAAAATAAGGTCGACTTAGCAGAGAAGGGCCAGCCCCACGTGAAGGCATGATGCCATGATCTCTGGATTCTGCCCACAGTTGAAAGGAAGAGCCAATACGGAATGATTCCGTCGGAATCCCCTTCAATTGCCCTAAGTCCCCAGACCCCCCGAGGGGCAGGGGGGGGGGGGGGCACAATAGGGTAGAAACAGGCTGTCCACCAAACAATGCTCCAATAATTCCTAAAGAAATCAATGGAGCCCTTAATAAGAGTCCGTCAAGAATTAGTAATCCCAATATGTACGAGTTTTTTTGTTTCAATACCGCCCTTGCTGTCTCAATCAGGACAGACAATTAACTACAAAGCCTAATAGTCTACTGGGAACTCTTCACTCCCTTCTGCCTGCATCATATTTAGGACATCATAGCTGATATTGAAGCCACCTACCGCTACCAATTTCAGAGTTTTTTAAGAACGGAGAAGGTCCCCGATTCAAAAAAGTTGAGTTCAAATTCACGCTCGCATCGAGCGCAGCATAACCACAATGGGTTCCTTCAGAACGTTCTCTGAACGATATAATTTCCTCACCAAATAAAGTCCAGGCTGAATTGGCGGGTTTTAATCTTGTGCACCCTTCACGTAGCACGCATCTCAATAGTCCATAGTATTTTTAGGTTTATTTGTGAGGTTTAGCCATCTGTGGGCTTCCTTGTTGCATGCACCTCTCCCCTCCAACAGGAACCTCAAATAAACTGAACTGAACTAGAATTGGATACATGGTTCGCAGTTTGGATAGGCTTCAAATTTCATCTGGACAGACTAGGAAGCCAATTTATAGCACTGACTGAACGTAAGTGCATGATGTTCCTCGAACATTTTGCACTTCCAAACAGACACTGCAAGATCCTTGATAATATGGATCTTAATGGCATCAAACTTCGTGTGTTGCAGGTTCTACAGACAACTGCAACTACAGATGGAGCAGCTGAATGTCAATGGACATTAGCCATAAGAAGTGCAGAAACGAGGACTCAGAGCGCCACTGGGGCCATACAAAAGAGGATGAGCCTCCACATTCCACATGGAGAATCAGACTACACCCTCCTCTTTGTTCAAGGCCACAATATTTTAAGGCACGAATTTCTATACCTGGGTCTTCAACAATCTACATGCCCGCCGGTTGTTCGAAGCTTGCTTTGAACGGATGGGTTGCATTCCCATCTGGCCCCAACTCAAAGCAACTTTATGGGACATGGTCACAGCAAGCCATAGTGAGCAAACACGATCAACAATCTGCAATGGCCAATTGAGACGCTCGGTGTATTGTTTCAAAAACTGCAGTCCCCCTTGCCATGTTGCATATTAAAGGAGTGGAAAAAGGACAACGTGTTTGTACTTCATTTTACTTGCTCTACTTAGGCGGCAGATTCCTACCACTCCACAACATATGCAACACTCTGTGAAGATCGCGTATCCTTCCAAGATTATGCCATCTTCGTAAGACATTTCAAAAGCATCAAACACGTTCCAAAGGACACATACACGCTGAGGGCAGGGTGAAGATGATTCACACTCTCTCAGTTTCAGCAGGTGAAAAACAGAAAATGTGCTGGCTCGGTATCTGTGCCTGGGTAGTGGAATGCAGAAGAAGCCATCCAAAAAAGGGTCCTTAAAATCCTCAGGGAGGATTGTCAGGGCTCTAGTAGTGGGTAGGCACTTCTGCCTTGCAAGAGCAGAAGTGTAAGAGGCGGCAGTCGTGGCAGCGATCCAGAGCAAGGAGGGACAAATGGGGGTCATCATTGTAATCTGCTTCCTCAGCATCCCACCCCACTGGCATTGCCACATCATGATCGCGCGGCTCACATGTGAATGCGTGCCTGCAGCGGCAAATGTCCAAGACATCAGATGTTGCTACCCATTGCCTTCACGATTGGAACATGCTGCCAATCTTCCTGCCTCTCCAAACCAATAAATGTATGTGCCCTTTCCCCCCACCCCGGGGCCCCCGCACCCCTCTTTCTATCACGCGCGTGCACGCGCGCACACACACACACACACACACACACACACACACACACACACACACACACACACACACACACACACACACACACACACTTTTGCGCACGCTGAAGCACGACCAGTTCTGGCCTTGCACTCTGTCTTTTCTAAGAGATCAACCACATGTGCAATCTTTCAAAATGACTCCCAATTCGCATGCACAAGACACCCACCCATTTCCCAGTCAAGATCTCCTTGGGATAGGCCGCCACTTCGAAATATCACCAACCTCTTGACGTCTGACGCCGGTAGCTTGGCAGAAGGGGACTCACATAGTGGGCAAGCTGCCATCGCTGTCAGTGGAGGTAAAAATGTTGGAGATGAGCTGCCTCTCATCCTCATCTAGACTGGACAGGGTGCTGGAAGACGCACTCACTCTCACGGGATTAGAAAACATTTCCTCTGGGAAATTAAAAAGATCGGGCATTCCAGCAAAGCTCTTTGTTGCTTCCCGCCTCCTGAGGCTGCAACAGAAGGTCCATGGAATTAGGAAATGCTATCATCAGAATGTCAATGGGACAAAGAGCATATAGTGATATGGGACATAGAGCAGGGTGCACCATCTCTTCCAGACCAAGATCTGCCACCAGAAAGTTATTGCAGAGTTTTAACCTATGCCAGACAGTGGTAGACTTCGATTACATGGTTTGCTATCCACCAGCTAGCCCTTTTGAGGTGCTGCTCTCTCAAGCCGCAGGAAATTAAAAAGGAAAAAACAGGCCGGAGGTCAAGTGAAGCCCACCTTCTGTAGAATCGGTGAGCCTGCTCATTCGGCATGGCCTTCAGGCGGTGCAACATCTCTGTCTCCAAGAGGTCCCTTGCATACCTGCAACATAACAAAAATTCTTTGATGTCACCCAATGCAAAAGACTTCTCGAACACTACAGCGAGCATGGTCTGATAGCGTATGCTAACGAAATTTATCTGTTAACAACACTGGTGCACCCGGTCTAGACACAGATAAGACATCGGATGGCCACATTCTCAAATACAAACTTTTCTGCCTGTATGGCTGTGTTCTGAAAGCCATCTCAAGAAGGGACTGCTCCAGATGAGACTGCTTCGACAACAGAGCAGCAACTGGGCTGGTTTGTGGATATGTCACCAATTTAATGGAAGTACCTGCTGTCTTAGCATGGTAAGTGCATCCAAAGACAACTGCATAAAGTGTGATTATGAAAACCCTCACTTAACATGCCAATGATTTCATTAAATGCAATTGCTGGTGACCTTTCTACTTAAGCGGAGCTCCTGCTAGATTGCCAGGGTGAAGCAGAAATGCACCTGAGTTGAACCTCAATTTCTGATTCCTGTGCAAGGCGCTGCATCTGCTGTACGTGAGCCAAGCGAAAACTCTCTTCGCTCTCGAGAAGGAAGGGCGTGGCCAAGCACGAAGCCTCATCAAAATCATCTTTCAGGTCCGTGAAGCTGTCGTCCCGGAGGGGTGGGGCGAAGGGCACAGATCCTCCCTTGACAGCAACAAGGGGGGTAGAGTTCCCCATGAAGCAAGCAACTCCTGTCCATTGCCAGTGGTACTTCCTCAATGCTCGCAAAAGGCCTTTCAGAACCAGCCAGGTAAATTCCCAGGCCTGCTGCCATTCTGTGGGAGGACTTCCAATAGCGAGCAACTCTGACACGAATGAAACAGAAAGCATGGACTGAAGAGGCAAAGCTTCTGGGGCCAGGCATATGCATACCTAGAAGTCCTTGCGGACCAGAGGCTTCAAAGCTCAGCTTGAGTAATGCTTCGACTGGAACGTGCGTTAACCAGTCCGCCTCCTTCTCAGCACCGCTTCGAAGTTCAAAACTGTGTTCCACGTGGATCGTGGGTTCCACATGGAACAATGGTGCAGGCGCATCAAGCAAAAAAGCGGAAGCCGTCCCAGTTTTCCGAGTGGACATGGTACACGAGCCGCCTAGCAAATTTTTCTTTATACGTGCTCCCTGCAGGATTTCAAAACCTTAAAAGAGTTGGATCCATGCTCTAGCTATGAACGTTTACAGATCGAGCTGTACGCGGTATGAATCACAGCCCCTTGGAGAAACGCCTTTCAACCTCATGCTACAATCGAATACCATACATTAGAATAATCAACAAGACTTTTGGGGTGGTTTCGGTGTGTATGGATTATAAAGATGTGCGCACCGTCCCGGAGGGGAATCCAAGTTTTCCCTGATGAATACTTCCGGGTTGCACGCGGGTCATGCATGACAAGCTATTCCATGAATTCGTTGATTGGTATGCCCTGCATGACGAAGACTTCGCCATGTCGCAATGTATCTGTGCGTTCGCCATGTATGGCCGACAGCAGCTGAACTGCCGAATCCAGAATCAATGCAGGAACATGCCGAATGAAAAACGCACAGAGCCGTGACTAGAGATTACCACAATAAGTTATTGCATTACCTCTTTCCTGTGTGCTGGGAATAATACTGCCTGCATTACGCACTTACAAGGTTACCGCAGTGTATCTCCGGTGCAGATTTGCCGCTGGGGCATGTGAACAGCGCATCATAAAGCGAATCGGGTAGCCACCGCGCTGCAAAGGGCGGTCACAGTGACTTGGCTGGGCCCACTGTGTCCAGAGACCGCTGGCACGTGACAAATTTCACGGTAAATTGCCACTCGGGGTTGCACTGGCCAGCAAACAGGGATCATTCGAGTGACTCCGAGAACCTTACTAGGAGGAACGGCATGCAGTCACACAGCCTGACTAATTTCAAGGCCGGCATGGGTGATCGCAACACGGTTAACAACGCTCGGTGAAGTTCGCGGAAGACCGGTACGAAGTCCTCTGGAACTCCGCAACCTCCTCCAACCGTTTCCTTTCCCCGAGTCCTGCACGAAAGATGTCTAGTCTCTTTCTTTCTAGATTCTTTCTTTCTTTCTTTCTTTAATATTAAGAGTGAAGCCTATCCTAACCGCATACCATAAATCCATCATACAGCGACGCGGAATCTAGGGGCCAAATGCGGAAGGGTGATAGTGCAGAACTCTTGTTTTCTTGAGTGAAGTCCATCCTAGCCAGATTTCCATAAAGCCGGCGTGGGGATACAGATAGAGGGAGAGGGGGAAGGAGGAAGGGAGGGAGGGAGGGTGGGGGGGGTTTTGGGGGTTAAAAGGGGGGGTGAAAGAAAGATCCAGGGGGAGAGAGAGAGAGAGAGAGAGAGAGAGAGAGAGAGAGAGAGAGAGAGAGAGAGAGAGAGAGAGAGAGAGAGAGAGAGAGAGAGAGAGAGAGGGGGGGGGAGGGAGGGAGAGAGAGGGAGGGAGAGAGAGGGAGGGAGGGAGGGAGGGAGGGAGGGGGAGAGAGAGAGAGAGAGAGAGAGAGAGAGGAGAGAGAGAGAGAGAGAGAGAGAGAGAGAGAGAGAGAGAGAGAGAGAGAGAGAGAGAGAGAGAGGTTCTTTCTTTCTTTCTTTTTACCTGGAACAACGGTTGTGCTCAAAGGATTGAAAGTGGCTAGCCCGTAGCCTCTGCTGAAATGCAGAGCTACACAGCGCCGGACACTCCAGCTGGTGCAACAAGCAAGGTGTTCCTCTTACCAACGCACCTCATAACCTGTAATGTAGCAAGTGGATATAAAGCATGAAACTGCAATAGACAAAGGATACCGTACACCGTGCTTGGTAGGAAGGACATTGCGAGGGACACAGCGTACACCACCTGTAACTGCAGTGTTTATGGCCATGGTTCACTATGGGCCACTGGTACTGTGGTTCAAAACTATTGCTAGATTACGGGCTTACGCGTTCCCCACCCACCCAAACACACACACACACACACACACACACACACACACACACACACACACACACACACACACACACACACACACACACACACACACACACACTCACACACACACACACACACACACACAGACACGCAGAAACACACACACACACACACACACACACACACACACACACACACACACACACACACACACACACACACACAGACACGCAGAAACACACACACACACACACACACACACACACACACACACACACACACACACACACACACATACACACACACACACACACACACACACACACACACACAGCTGCAGAGACACAGGCACACGCGCACACGCACATGCCCTGTTGACAGTTACAATAGTATTTTGGACATTCAATCTACGCCCTCCCTCGTGTATGGTACATGGTATTGAAGTTCATCTGGAGAGGTTATTGCATTTGTTGTAGGTCATGTTGCAAGTAAGTGTATATGTAACTGCAGTCCTTTTATCCGTGAGGAGCGGTTAGTTCCTGTACTGGTCTTGAATCAAGACTCTTGATGGTCCGGACAATTATCGTGGTGTTGACAAGTGCTGTTAACATGTTGTGGCTAGGTTTCTTACTAGCTAGTGTCCGAACTATAGTGTCCGAAACTTCTATGGATGTCAGTTAATTTCATCAAGTCATAAATTTCCCTAGGCGGGTCGGTTTTGTAACTTCTTGACATCGACTGGTCGATGTTAAGAACTCTGTAGTCGAAGTTACTTTCGATTCTTGGTACCCAGATCAGGGATATTGATCGAACGTCAGTAATCTACGGTCCCGGCACGTGCGTGTTGTTTTGACGAAGGGATGCCATCTCAGAAGTCCTCCAGATGAAACATTCAAGCACCTGGTCACTTGAGGCTGCCGCCTGCTGGTTCGCGGTTCAAGAATTCGAATGACCGTCGTGCTTCATCCGTGAAACATGATACCGGGAGTCAGCGAAGAGTGACCAAATGCACAAAAATGTGTAAGGGAGAAAGAACCTGCATGTCCAGTCACACGGACACTCATGCAGTGGAAGCCGTCAGAGCACGTGCACAGATATTGTGCAGCCATGAGAGACGGCGAGACAGTGGAACTCCAAAGTCTATTTACAGTTTGATGATGCTACTCAACCTAGCTAAGCAACCCTTACCTGCATGTCCAGTCACACAGACACTCATGTAGTGGAAGCCGTCAGAGCACAAATTTGCTTAAACATTGTGCATCCATAAACAGTGAGAGACGGCGAGACAGTGGAACTCCAAAGTCTAATCATCCCTCTAATCACGGCTTCTTATACACTCAAGGGCTTTGCAACTGACATGAAGCCAAGCAACATATAGTACCTATATGGGCTCCATCAGAGCTACGCCCTCAGATCGTGAACTAGATCGTAAACACCCCACCGCGTGTTCTCGCGTAAACATGGGGTCTCCAGATCTGATCATCTCTAGAGCATCTCAAACAAAGATCCGGTGTTTTGAAGTTACCTTACACCACGGGTCCCTTCCCGTCACAACTCCAGTGTTGCTGTTGAATCTGCGGTACCTGCTGATGAAGGGCTCCACCAGAACCATCCGGCCCGCCCACCTGCCGCTGTCTGGTGTGAAAGTCCAGACTAAGAGGAAGCTTCCGGGACATTCAGGCAGAGGTTCTGGTCTATGCGACCCAGCTCATTGAATGCTTCAAGGCTTTCTTGAGCTTTTGACACAGCCTCAAGATCTTGGTCGAAGTATTTATATTCGTACACCGCGCCCGTCTTGAACCACTTCACTATACATGGCTTGTTCACTCTGCACAGAGGTCAGAACCAGACTGAGTTTTCGTTCCTACGCTGTGATCCCGAAAACGTTTAAACGTGCCAACGGCAATGAAGTTCATGCGGATACAACAAACTTCTCTTCAGAAGAGAAAGCTTACACCCTCAAGTAAGTCTGGGGCCCATTGCCTCGAGTGTCTCGTGCACACCTATAGGTAGCTACCTTTTGGCCCTTCTACACCAACGAAGCGGCGAAGTGCTACAAATTATTCAAGACAAGACATCCTGGGCTGATCACGAAATTGAAAACGAACTACATGAAACACCTACCCGCTTTTGACTCCTACCCTTATCCTGGAACGGGGCGAAGAGAGCACCGCAGAGACGGCAACCGAAACAGCACTCCAAAAGAACCCTGAAAATGCCTATATTAATATCAAAAAATATAAAAGTTGCGGCACTGCATTACGGACCGTTTCATCACCTGAAGACCGCACATAGCCCTGAAGCAACAG
>KV908723.1:62772-65272 GCA_002005505.1 Botryococcus braunii | reverse complement strand
CGCCAGCGTTGCTCCTCCACAGTAGCCTCCGAGATTAGGGACACTGTGGACACACACACACACACACACACACACACACACACACACACACACGCACGCACGCACGCACGCACTAATACACATGCACACACATATACACATACAGCCTCCCACACACGCGAGATTCATGACCCCGACAAGATGCGCCACCCTCAGAAACATGTGCTGTGTTGAAAAACACATTGGCCCATTTGGAGCCTCCGCCCCTCGTCCATCTCTTTCATGTTACCTATTGCGTGAAGCCTGGTCTACAAATGCCACTGCCAATGTTTGCAACCAACCGGGTCTGGGAGGAGATGTGCCCTTCCATAACCAAAAGAGCTGGCCCCACACACACACACACACACACACACACACACACACACACACACACACACCACACACACACACACACACACACACACACACACACACACACACACCACACACACACACACACACACACACTCTCACAGACAGCAACCAAGGAAATATCCGTGCGGCTGCGGCGCAGGCGGTGTATAGCTCGCGAGAAGGACAGATGAGGGGGTTCAATTGGAGCCAGCAGCTTTCCGCGGAGGTGGTTCTGCTGGCGGGGGAGCAGCTGACGGGGGCTTTCGGCACGGTGGGCCGTGCCCTGCAGGTCATCTCCTTCCGCACCAGCCTGGGGCGCACCCTGGGGCCCTACGGAGGAGGCACTGGAGGCGGGACACCCTTTTCCTTCAGCGGAGGGATCTATTCCTTCTCAGGGGCCGTCTCATTGGACCTGGGCGCCCTTTCCGGCATCGCCTTCTGGACCAACCGAAGCAGCCTCACTCCTCCCCTCCCCCGTCCCCCAACCCAGCCCTCCATTTCCCCCTCCACCATCACCCCCACCCAACCCTCCGCCACCTCAACCTCCCAGCCCTCCTCCACCTTCCCCACCCAGGCCACCTCCTCCACGCCCTCCGCTTCCCCCACCTAGCCCTCCGCCACCTCAACCCCCCAGCCCTCCTCCGCCTCCACCGCCAAGACCTCCGCCATCTCCACCCCCCTCTCCACCACCCAGTCCTCCGCCGTCTCCACCACCAAGCCCTCCGCCGTCTCCACCACCCAGCCCTCCTCCCTCTCCACCACCCAGCCCTCCTCCGTCTCCACCACCCAGCCCGCCACCTCGCCCCCCGCCACCCCCTCCCAAGTCACCTCCACGCCCCCCATCATCGCCCCGTCCTCCGCCGCCAAGGCCCCCAGTGCCTCCCCCACCCAGGCCGCGGCCCCCTCCCCCGGTGCAGCCCCATCCCAATTCCTTTGGTTATGTAACCGTTCCATCCGTCTCTTTGGAGCGGGCGGCTCTTTTCAAGTAGACAAGCACAGCAATCAAAGATGCGTTACATTGACGAATTTTCGTGCATTTTGGTTATGAAGCAGATGCACGACCCAATAATTACCGGCTGCCTCCCATCTTCCCCTTTATCAAGAGAAAGAAAGGTCTCTTCAAAGTAAATCGCCCATCCCGTCTTGTGGACCGATTGGATGAGCATTCCCCCAACCGACTTGGTGGCACTCCGGCTCTTCTTTGTCCGGTTGAGTGCTTTTCAAATGTCTCCGCCCTGTTAATTTCCACTCTCTTTTCCCCTACCTTCCCTCCCTCCCATGTTGGTCACTCCCCCCCCCCCCTCTCTCCCTATGTTTTTCTCGCTTTTCTCCCCCCTTAAGTCTCACGGCCCCCACTTCTTCAACTGCTCTTCCTCCCACTCTCTCCCACAGGGCCCAAGGCTCCACACGTTGCTTTCATCGTGTAAAAGTCCCAAAGGGCCCCGCCAGGCTACCAACCAACGGGAGTTAGAAAGCTATCCACGTGCTTTTACGCTGCGCAGGTGCCAAGCCCACCGCCGACCCCTCCTTCGGTGTTCATGCCCGAATGTCCCAACACATTCGTCCCGCAAGCTGCCGCTCCCGGTAAGTCCGGCCACCAGCCTTCGCAATCTGTTTACCTTTGTTTTTCTTGGGGGGTTAGGGGGGCTTGGAGGGATTAGGGCAGGTTAATCAACTTGTGCTGCGCATGTGACGCTTCCATTCAGTGCTGATCGCCGAACAGAAAACGTCGGACCTGCGAAATCTCCTTGCCGGGAAGAGGTGAAGCAGGAGGAGGAGGAGTACTTGGAGAAGGACAAGAAGAAGGTGGTGGTGCACAAGATAAATCGCAAGGGTTCCAAGCAGCAGCTCGGGGCATTGACTTTCACAACGCTGCCTCTGGCGCGTGCCGCTGCATGGCTATCGACATGATTGCGTAACAAAGGTTCTATATCTTTTTGAAGGCGGTCCGTGGAGGGAGGCCCTCCCGGGGTGCCGGGTGAGGGGGGGGGGGCGGGGGCGGGGGCGGGAGTTTCGAAGGGCATGTGCAAGCTCAAATGTACCGGAGCGCCAGACAACCAATGTGTGGACTAGGCTTGGCCTTGCCCGGCTTTTATACAGCAAACATTCAAATAGTTTAGTGCATTCT
>KV908723.1:27772-52772 GCA_002005505.1 Botryococcus braunii | reverse complement strand
TGTTTTGAAAAACACGTTGGCCCATTGGGATACTCCGCCGCTCGTCCATTTCTTTCATGTTACCTATTGAGTGAAGTCTGGTCTACAAATGCCACTGCCAATGTTTGCAACCACCCGGTCTGGGAGGAGATGTGCCCTTCCTTAAGAACCAAAAGGGCTGGTCACCTCACCCAGAGGCCCTGTCCGTCCCCCCTACCCTGCGGGGTTTGAACTTTTCCCGTGTACGAACACACTTGTGTGTGCGCGCGTGCGTGCATGCGTGCGTGCGTACGCGCGTGTGTGTGTGTGTGTGTGTGTGTGTGTGTGTGTGTGTGTGTGTGTGTGTGTGTGTGTGTGTGTGTGTGCGTGTGTGTGTGTGTGTGTGTGTGTGTGTGTGTGTGTGTGTGTGGATGCATGTTTGTGTATACCGTGTCCAACCCACATACATACCGCTTCCCGGTCTCGCCTTAGCTTCACATGAGCTGGAAGCTGCACTTTGTGCGCCGCTTCTATGCAGAAAGCCTTTTGGCAACAGTTTTCTTCACCCGTTCCTAAGAAAAATCTCGCGCCTCTCTCTCTACCTCTCTCTCTCTCTCTCTCTCTCTCTCTCTCTCTCTCTCTCTCTCTCTCTCTCTCTCTCTCTCTCTCTCTCTCTCTCTCTCTCTCTCTCACACACACACACACACACACACACACACACACACACACACACAAAACAACAACGACAACAACAACGAAGGAAATATCCATGCGGTTGCGGCGCAGGCGGTGTATAGCTCGCGAGAAGGGCAGGTGAGGGGTTTCACGTGGAGCCAGCAGCATTCCGCAGAGGTGGTCCTGCTGCCGGGGGAGCAGCTGACGGGGGCTTTCGGCTCGGTGGGCCGTGCACTGGAGGTCATTTCCTTCCGCACCAGCCTGGGGCGCACCCTGGGGCCCTACGGGGGAGGTAACGCAGGCGGGACACCCTTTTCTTTCAGCGGAGGGATCTACTCCTTCTCAGGGGCCGTCTCATTGGACCTGGGCGCCCTTTCCGGCATCGCATTCTGGACCAACCGAAGCGCCCTCACTCCTCCCCCTCCCCCGTCCACCCAACCCAGCCCTCCATTGCCCCCACCGCCATCACCCCCACCCAAACCTCCGCCGCCTCCACCTTCTTCACCCAGGCCACCTCCTCCACGCCCTCCGCCTCCCCCACCTAGCCCTCCGCCACCTCAACGTCCCAGCCCTCCTCCACGTCCACCGCCAAGACCTCCGCCATCTCCAACCCCGTCTCCACCACCCAGCCCTCCGACCTCTCCACCACCCAGCCCGCCACCTCGGCCCCCGCCACCCCCTCCCAAGTCACCTCCACGCCCCCCACCATCGCCCCGTCCTCCGCCGCCAAGGCTCCCAGTGCCTCCCCCACCCAGGCCGCGGCCCCCTCCCCCGGTGCAGCCCCATCCCAATTCCTTTGCAAAGGAATGCCAATTGGCTACGTAACCGTCCCATCCGTCTCTTTGGAGTGGGCGCCTCTTTTCAAGTGGACAAGCACAGCAGTCCAGGAGGCTGCACATTGACGCATTTTCGTGCATTTTTATTATGAAGCAGATGCACGACCAAACTAATGACAGCTTGCCTCCCATCTTCCCGTTTCTCAAGAGAAAAAAATATAGCTCATCGAATTAAATCACCACATCCCATCCACACATGCACAAGTATCCTGGCCCCCACTTGTTCAGCTACTCTTCCTCCCACTCTCTCCCAGAGGACCCAAGGCTCCAAACGTTGCTTTCCTCTTGTACATATTCCACAAGCCCCCGCCAGGCTACCCAGCAACGAATCCGGGGGTTAGAAAGCTATCCACGTGCTTTTACGCTGCGCAGGTGCCAAGCCCACCGCCGACCCCTCCTTCGGTGTTCATGCCCGAGTGTCCCAACACATACGTCCCGCAAGCTGCCGCTCCCGGTAAGTCTGGCCACCAGCCTTCGCAATCTGTCTTGCCAAGTTGTAGCTTTTGTTTTTTTTGGGGGGGGGGGGGCGGGGGTTGGAGGGATTAGGGCAGTTAATTCAAGTTGTGCTGTGCATATGACACGACCCTTCAGTGCTGGTCGCTGAATAGAGAACGTTGGACCTGCGAAACCTCCTGGCCGGGAAGAGGTGAAGGAGGCGGAGGAGGAGGACTAGGGGAAGGGCAAAAAGGTGATGATGCACAAGATAAATCGCAGGAATTTGGAGCAGCAGCCTGGGGCTTGACTTTCACAACGCTGCCTCTGGCACATTTCGCTGCATGGCCATCGACACGAATGATTACCTAACAAAGGTCCTACATCTTTTCGAAGTAGTCCCGCAGAGGGAGGCCCTTCCAGGGGCGCCCCGGCAGGGGGGGGGGGGGAGGTTTTGAAAGACATGTGCAAGCTCAAATGTACCAAGTCGCCAGACAACCAAGGTGTGGACTAGGCTTGGCCCTGCCCGGCTTTAAAACAGCACCACCTTCAAAACCTCAAATGCATTCTTGGGAAACTGCCTCTGACACATTTCGCTCCGGGACCCGCACCCCCCCCCCCCACAGGACACACATGCACATTCACGGAAATCTCACACACACACACACACACACACACACACACACACACACACACACACACACACACACACACACCCACACACACACACACTCTCTCTCTCTCTCTCTCTCTCTCTCTCTCTCTCTCTCTCTCTCTCTCTCTCTCTCTCTCTCTCTCTCTCTCTCTCTCACATGCACACACACACACGCGCGCGCGCTCGCGCGTGCCTGCAGGGACAGACAGGGACAATCCATCGGTTGTTTCAATGTCCAGCCTTAAGGCTGTGCGTTGGGGCATCGCCGCAGTATGCGAGATGCCTTGGAACGGTAATTATGGATATACGCTGGCTGTGGACCTGTACGAGGACAAGGATCAGTTTCCCTCGGTTCCTGCCTGCAGATTTAGTCCCTGCTCCTCGGACAACTGCACATGCCGCAATATCTTTGGCATGGAGTGCGGGTCGTTCACTGGGGACTTGCTGCTGTCCATCTGGGGGGACTACATCCCTGACGCGGCAGGCTGGCTGCGGATACTGGGCATTTCCAACATCCAGACCCTCCAGGGAGACCTGAGCGTGGACATAGTGGGTTATTCCATCGCAAAGTTTGACTGGTCGATGGATCTCTTTCCGAAACTGGAGGTCGTTCGCGGCCGGTCACGGCCGAGCCCAGCAGGGGTTGATTCACCGATAGGTCAGGTGATGTTTTCCACTTATGCTCAATTCGAGCTGTTCCCCGGCCCGGGACTGGCCGCGCTGCGCGTGGTTGGCGCCGTCACACTGTCGGGCTTTCGGGGCGTGCCTGGACGTTGCTTGAACACCAACCTGGCCTTCCTCTCGAGCCTGGAGTGCGTTGGAGGAGTCTTCACATTCAATGCCGGGACACTGCAGAGCCTGCGCGGGTTGGAACGCATTGTGGATGGCGTGTTCCCCCCCACCCCAACCTACAACTACGGAACCAGCCAATGGTTTGAAGGCAAGTTTTGGATCACGGGGACTCCCACAAACTCCTCCGCCCTGGCTGCGTATGCGCGCTGCGGTGCCAACCAGCGCCCTGACGGGGGTTCCAGAGATGTGTCCATTGTTGTTCCCTGCGGTACCATCACCACTTGGAGTGCTCTCTGCCGCTACATTGCGGCGGGCACTTGCAACTGATCCCGCCCCTTTATTTTTGGAGGTACGGTTCAAGCGCACTTGTTGAGTTTTTTGAGGGAAGCACTGCTGTGTCTTGTGGCTTTGGGTGCGCATCATGACTCTAGCATTGGCTTCCGGGTGCTGGTTAAGCGGATGGTTGCTGGTTAGGCGTGTCCTGATCAAACGTTTACCGTACTGAAACCAATATGCAGCCCCTCGCTGGCAGGGATTGGCCTGCCCCGGTGAGGTACAGACGTACTAGGTAAGTACACCACATGGAACCATGTACTACCACATCTTGCTTGTACGGACGGCCTAGGCCGAATTCTTGTCAGGCCTGCCAAGACTTCACTGGCCGTTAGGAAGCCAAGGCATCCGGCAGCAAGTCCCCAGCTCGGGCTTCAAGTTTTAAACCCGAAAACACATGTACTTGTCTGGCCACAAGGTGCTGCTGACCCGCTAGAACGGCAGTGCCATACATCGGCCTGCTGAAGCCGGGCAGCATGTGCTCACACAGTCGCTCCTTTCTTCCAGCAAAGAATATCGCTGGCTTGAAGGCAATTGCATGCGAGGAGGCACAACCGAGGCTTATGTTAAAGGAGTGAACTTTGTCTGTATGCATGGAGGAAAATCTCTTCTCCATGCTTGCAGATAAGAGCACACGCATGCCTTGCCTTGTTGTACTTCTATCAGCTTCTATTATTATTTGATAAGGAGGTCCTGACTGCAATATGGGTCTATCTCTAGTTATTGCACCGATCATAATAAGATGACTGTGACTTGCAGCTTGAAACATTGGGATTGGGCCTTTGTAACATTGGGCTGGTCTTCTTCTTCTCCTTTTTCTCTTCCCCCCTTAGTTATTTTTTCCAACCACTGGAGGCTGAGGAGTTGGAACACCTCCACTGTGCTTAAAGGGTTCGAAGAGCAAAACACAAACATAATTTGCAACTTGCCTTCGAATAGCTTCTGCAACATCTGAGAGATGGACAGACTGTTTGTAATTGTCCCACCAGGAGAAAGTGCATGACTTCAATACATCACTTCCGCCGTGGAAGCGAATGTCTGCATGCCAACAGACATGCAGTATGGACAGCATGGTTGTCTTGAGAGAACGCGAGAGAGAGAGAGAGAGAGAGAGAGAGAGAGAGAGAGAGAGAGAGAGAGAGAGAGAGAGAGAGAGAGAGAGAGAGAGAGAGAGAGAGAGAGAGAGAGAGAGAGAGAGAGAGAGAGAGAGAGAGAGAGAGACAGAGAGAGAGAGTGTGTTATGGCAATCAGCGGAAGAGTATTTGACTGAGGCAAAGAGATCCGTTCATGAAGACGAAGATAGCGACTGATTACAATGCGTGAAGTTCTCGTCTTAAATGCGACGCAGAGCGGCCAATTATAGAATGTACGCGTTCATCTAAGTATATATGAAAACCAGAGAGAACTGTACGGGATCTCCCCATGCACGCATATGAAGTACAAGGTAATGGTTGTCTTTACATTCCCTCCCCCTTGGAATGAAGATGACGGGCAAGGGCCCTTCTTCATGAAACGCAGATCATGAAGATAGATCAAAAAGGCAAAGGAAACCCTTCCGATCTTGCGCAATCAACCCACACACATCGGGTCAATTACAAGTTGCAGAGAGACAAGACATTGGAAGATACTCCAGGCAGGGAAAAGAGGAACAATTCCCTCCAGTAGCACAGAAGATGGCCTTTAAGGACCTTCCCTTCCAATAGAAAGTCGCATCTAGGGAAGAACTGTCCACCACTATAAGTTGATTCCAAGGGGCATGGCTCCCAATCCATATTACTCCCCCCCATCATTCAACCCAAGTACAGTAGAACAGTAAGCCAGAAAAATAAGGTACAGTGTACCTTATGCTGTACTGTGTGTTGTACTGCTTTTTTGAAAGAGGGTCCACAGAGCCTAATTGCAAGGCAACAAACACCATAAGGAGTACCCTCCCAGCCCCAAACCCTCCCAACCCAGAACCCACCCTCCCAAGTCTAAGCGCAGCCGCAGTACAGAGACCCATGCGGCGAAGATCCAGGCTGCCAAGAGGAAATCATTGCTCCAGCAAGGTCATGGCAGTACTGGCGCAGCCGCGATAAGGTCTGTCAGGTGCCTGACATTCCGAAGCGCCTCCCAGGAATTATCATGATCTGACCAGCCTTTCCATTTCACAAGAAAGCGCCAAGAGCGTCCAAATTTCCTCTTGCCCAGGATGGTCTCCACTTCATAGTAATCTCCTTGTCTGCCTGTATACAAAGGACCAGGGTTTGTAGGTTCTGCAGTAGGGTTAGTGGACGATACGTATGGCTTCAATTGAGACACATGAAAAACAGGGTGAATCCTAAAATCAGCAGGCAATTCCAGCTTAAATGCATTCACACCTACAGCTTCCAAGATAGAGAAGGGGCCCATATACTTAGCTGATAGTTTAGAGGACAACCCAGGAGGGAGCTGGTTTTGGCGCACAGCCAATAACACTGAATCTCCAACCTGGAAAGGATGATCCCTCCTCTTCCTGTCAGCATAGTATTTCTGGCGCTGTTGGGAAGATGAAATATTAGATTTGGCACTATGCAAAGCCTTCTGCAAGTCCCCCACATATTCAGCAACGGCGGGCACCGACGAGCGCGTAGGAACAGCAGTGGACAAAGGCGTAAGAGGGTTTCTGCCATGGTTCAGGAAAAAGGGGCTATGCTGAGTAGTGGCCTGTACTGAATTATTGTAAGCGAATTCCACAATGGCCAAATACTTGCACCAATCATCTTGCCTGGGACCCACAAACCCTCTCAGCATGTCTTCAACGGTCCTATTAGCCCTCTCAGTCTGACCGTCGGTCTGAGGGTGGTACGCAGTAGACATATTCAGTTGCGTGCCGAGTAACGACATGAATGCCTTCCAAAAATGACTAGTAAACCTAGGGTCTCTGTCAGATACAAGGGATGTAGGCATGCCAAACCGTCTAAATACTGTGTCAATGAAGATCTGAGCCAACTGAGGTGCATTCACAGTTTTAGAACAAGGCGCTAAGACAATCAACTTGGTCAAACGATCGACAAAGACTACGATGGAGTCATGTCCACAGCACAATGGCAGGTCTGTCACCAGATCCAAAGAAACACTCTCCCAAGGCGACTCTGGTACAGGCAAGGGCTGCAACAATCCAAAAGGTACTTTGCTAGTCCCCTTCATCCGTTGACAGCTAGTGCACTCTCTGCAGTACCGACGTACGGCAGACAACATGGCTGGCCAATAGAAGAACCTGCACACTTGCTCAGCAGTCTTGTGAGCGCCCAAATGGCCTGAAAAAGGTGTGCTGTGACACTCTGCTAAGATCCTCTCCCTCACAGGGCCTTCTGAAACATAAATCTTGTCATGCTCGGTATACAGCAACCCCCTTTTCCAACTCACGGTTCCCTGATCCAACAAACCAGGGACCTGTGGATCATTTTCATAACCCTTACTCAACTCTTCCAACAAGGTGTCTGACACAAGAGAGGAGACATGCAGGGTAGCTAAGTCTGCGCGCCGACTCAACGCGTCCGCGACCACATTATCAGTACCTTTGACATATCTAATGTCAGGCATGAACCTCATAATGTCAGTCAAAAAGCGCTCTTGTCGATCAGTACGCGTCGGTGCAGTTAAGAGGAATTTTAAAGCTTTTTGGTCAGTGTACACAGTAAACTTCCCCCCAATCAGCAAATGCTTCCACTTACGCAGGGCGTGTACAAGGGCCAATAATTCTCTGTCATATGGAGCCAACTTTCGCTCACTGGGCTGCAGTTTCCTAGACTCAAAGGCGATCGGCTGCAGTCCCTTACCTTGATCTTGCTGTAACACACACCCAATAGCAAAGGCAGATGCATCCACATGCACGACAAAAGGTTTTTGCAAGTCTGGTGGGAGCAAACAAGGAGCAGTACACATCAGATGTTTCAATTCACGGAAAGCCTTCTCATGCAAGTCATCCCATCGCCATGGAGCATCCTTTTTAAACAACTCAGTAAGAGGGAAGGCAACATGAGCAAAGTGGTCTGCAAATGTATCATAGAACTGTAGAAGACCCATGAACGAACGAAGTTCAGACACACAGGTAGGGGTGGGCCAATTCATGATAGCCTCAACCTTCTTCGGGTCCACCCTCACTCCCTCACTGGAAATGACATGTCCCAAATACTCCACCTCGGGTGCGCAAAACAAACACTTGGAGCGTTTACAGAAAAACTGATGGTCTCGTAGTGCCTGAAGTACAAGTCTCAAGTGTTGCAAGTGTTCCTCAAAAGACTTACTATATATGAGGATGTCATCTAAATAAACCAGCACAAACCTGTCTAAGTAAGGCGCCAGAACAGTATTCATCACGTATTGAAACGTTTCGGGGGCGTTTGTCAGACCAAAGGGCATCACAGTAAATTCATAGTGACCATACTTTGTCTTAAAAGCAGTCTTCTCTATACTATTCTCATGCATACGGATCTGGTGGTACCCAGAGGCTAAGTCAAGTTTAGTAAAGAGCTTACTACCACACAACTGCTCGAACATTTCATCGATACGTGGCAACGGGTGTTGGTTTCTTATAGTCAATTTGTTTAGAGCGCGATAGTCAATACACAACCGCCAACCACCGTCCTTCTTGGGGACAAAAAGGATGGGAGCACCGTAAGGACTAGAGCTGGGCCTGATGTACCCTCGTTCCAGCAACTCCTGCAGCTGTGCCCTGAGCTCAGCAAGCTGAGCTCTCGACAGCGGGTAAATGCGGGAGGCAGGAGGTCGAGCACCAGGTTCCAGGTGGATTTCGTGGTCTCCGACTCGAGGTGGTGGAAGACTGTCAGGCAAGCCTGATAGGACATCCGAGAACTCCTGCAACAAGTCCTCCAACCCCGGCTGGGCATGTATTGGTTCAGAATCCCGTTGTACAGGTTTCAACTTGAGCACGTACAATTCTGTCAAATCAGAAGCAAATCTATCCAACTCTATGGCAGAAATCACATATTTAGGCGCATCAGAACGCTGACTACCCACCAAAACATGTGTGCTTTCACCATCAACAAGACAAACAGTGTTCAAGCGCCAATTTACACATGGATTAAACGCTGTCAACCAGGGCTTTCCTAACACAACATCATAGGTATGCAGCTCTGTAGGCAAACAATCCACTCGGAACTGAAACGACCCCACAGACAAGTCAACTGCACACACCTGATCAGTTACCTTGGCTCTACCATCAGCGAGGTTCACTGTCAACAACGAGTTGAGAGGCATAGTGGGTAAAACAAGAGCATGCATAAACTCTTCACTCACAAAATTAGCTGTAGCACCACTATCCAATAGCACCCTACATGCAACACCCTGCACCAATCCCTCAAACTGGATACACGTATGTGACAAGTCAGGAGTCGCTACAGTAAAATCTGCGCTCATCTGTGCAATATGATGAAGGGGCTGGTAGGTGAGTTTACTAGGTACAGCTACAAGCCTAGTAATGACAAACACCTCAACCATGTCCCGCCCGAAAACACTCTTAACAGTGGGAGGCGCCTGAATCGCAGTAGATTCTCCCCATAACTGCAGTAGAGATGTCCAAGGGATAACGATGGTCGCATGGCGTTGCTCCTGCAGTTCTGGCCCTACAGCCTCCCCACCTGTGGACCTGGGGCAAAGCAGTGTTACCCTATCCCCGGGAAGGGCCCGTGTAATCACTCTTTCCCAAGCCATGGGAGCAGCTTCAGAACTCAAGGAAACAACCAACTCATGGGATCCATCAACATGCGTCTCTCTACCCTCACACTGCTCACAAGCACGGGTGATCAGCCCAAAAGGGGTTTCAGACACAGGCAAGCGTTGCGAACTCGTCACATGAGTCACAACACTCTCAGAAAAGGTGCGTAGGTAGGTAACAAACTCGTCAAACGCGGGAAGAACCGGGATCCCTGTTTGAATCTCCATGGTACCAACACCTGTCACACCCCACAGCCACACCTATTAGGCAGCCGTTTTGTTTTTTACTTTTCTCATTTCAGGGTGTAAGACCCAGCATGCATCGACATTATGTCCGGGTTTGCCGCAATGGGGGCAGGTAGGCTTATTAGCCTCCTTAGCCGGGGGAGAAGGTGTGGGTTTGGTCTGGGATCCTCCGGAGGGAAACCCCTTCTGCCCGCCACCCTGAGGAGGGACACTTGCATGCAGATCAGATACTGCAACTGCAAGTGTGAACACCTCTTCCAGCGTCTGCGGACGCTGCACCGTAATCGCCCTGCGCAGGTCATCCCGACACCCACGCTTAAACACAAACGTTAACATCGCATCTGACATGCAGTCAGGTGCTTTGGCCCTACACGCATTGAAATGCGCAACATACTCCCTCATGGACCGTTTTCCTTGTCTCATGACAAGAAAAGGCTCAAAGTAAGTATCCGTTAGCTCCACTGGTCGGACGGCCTCCTGTAAAGCCTGCATGTATGCGTGGAACGTTGCCAATTCCACGGCTTGCCCTTTAGCTGCCAATTGAGTCCGTGAGACGAGCCAATCAAGAGCCTTGCCCCGTAGGAACATACTGGCCATATCAACGGCTACGTCTCCTGACAGATCTACACGATTTGCACGCAAGTACGTACGAACTTGCAGAAAATGGGCATCCAACATGTCAGGATCTCCATAATACAACATGGGTTCAGGAAACTTGGTCTTCACAGCCGAGATGGGAGCTTCCCTCAAGGTGGGGTCCGGAACCACAGGAGACGGTGCTGGGAAGACCATTCCACGCGAGCGCATCTCTGCTAGAAGAGATGCATCACTTAGACGGCTTGCATCTTGCACCACAGCACTGCCTGGGCGGCTCTCCGCCTCCTCATCAGTGGTGTCGTAAGTGGCTCCCGGGTCAAAGCCCCGAGCCAGCATCGACTCGTATAAAGGTTTGGAAACAAAAGTAGACACATCTACACGCTCAGGATCAACAAAATTCGGCCCTGAAGTGGGGATTCCAGCAGGAACCATCTGCTTCCTAGGCGTCGTAAAACTGACCCGCTTGCGCGGAGCCCCTGTCCTGGTTCGTCTCATCACAAACGCACCTAAGCCAAAGAAACAAGAAGATCAAGCGACAACTATGTCGCCGATACCAGTGTTATGGCAATCAGCGGAAGAGTATTTGACTGAGGCAAAGAGATCCGTTCATGAAGACGAAGATAGCGACTGATTACAATGCGTGAAGTTCTCGTCTTAAATGCGACGCAGAGCGGCCAATTATAGAATGTACGCGTTCATCTAAGTATATATGAAAACCAGAGAGAACTGTACGGGATCTCCCCATGCACGCATATGAAGTACAAGGTAATGGTTGTCTTTACAGAGTGTGTGTTTGCGCTCGTGCATCCATGCGTGCATGTGCGTGTGCGTGTGCGTGTGTGTGTGTGTGTGTGTGTGTGTGTGTGTGTGTGTGTGTGTGTGTGTGTGTGTGTGTGTGTGTGTGTGTGTGTGTGTGTGTGTGTGTGTTCACTATATGCGGTCGTTGAGCAAACACAGTACTATGTTTGCTACTATTCAATTAGTCAGCCCCGATGCAGCTTCATCCCCGCCCCGATCGCACGCTCAACAACGTTAGCTCTATGCAAGTGACATAACCTTATCAGACCGGCGTCTTTGCGCTCACACTGCCGCGGCATCAGACACTATTCTTGAAGCACGAACACCAATCTTGAAGCATGAACCAGCCTTAAGTGTCCAGGTGCTTGAATGTTTCTTTTGCAAGACTTCTGTAATGACCTCCAAACAACATGCACATGCCGGGACCGTGGATTTCTGGCGTCCCGTAACATCCCTGATCTGGGTCCGAGAATCACAATTGATACTGATATATTTCATGTTCCCGTTAAGTAACTTTGACTACAAAGTTCTTTACATCGACTAGTCGATGGCAAGAAGTGACAAAGCCGTCCCGCCTAGGGGAGTTTATGATGACTTGCTCACGTCCGTAGAAGATTCGGACACAAATAAGAAACAAAGCCACAACATCAGGTGCTCTAAAGTGATCGGAGACAACACTTGCTCGAATCGACATTAAACCACGATAATTGTCCGGACCATCAAGATCAGTCCAGGACATAATCGTTCCACATAGCTGAAATTGATAATATGCATACTGATAATTAAAATCACTTTTCCCTTTTAATAAAAATATAAGCCCGGACAAGAAACTGTTGGAGGAGGTTGCGAAGTTCCAAAAGGACTTCCTAATGGTCATATGATGAATCCGCGAACTTCATCGAGGTTTGTTAATTTGACCGCGTTGCGAGTCGCTTTCGATCACCCATGCCGGCGTTAATACTAGTCAGGTTGTTTGACCATGCCGAAGAAGTCGTAGGTTCAGTGAACCTGGTTCACGGTACGGTCCCTCGAGTCCCCGTTTGCTGTCCTAAGCAAACCCTACGGGCCCGGGATTAGGATTGCACATAATCACACTCTCATGAGCAACTCTATGAAGTGACAGTGCCTTGTCAGACTGTCGTATGGGCGCTCACATTGCCCCGGCATCAAACACTATTCTTCAAGCAGGAACACCATTCGTGAACCAGGATCCACCAGGCTGCAGCCTCAAGTGACTAGGTGCTTGAACGTTTCATCTGAAGGACTTCTAGGGTGGCCTCCCTTCGTCAAAACAACATGCCTGTGTTGGGACCGTAGATTAATGGCGCCAGCAATATCCCTGATCTGGGTACCAAGAATCACAAGTGACTTCGCGATCAAGAACAGAGTGCTTTACATCGACTAGTTGATGTCAGGAAGTGACAGCACCGTCCCTCCCGCATAGGGAAATTTATGACTTGATTAAGTCGCGTCCGTAGATTCAGACACAAGTTGTAGCATTTCCTAGGGTATAATGGTCTAGTATGGTCCTTGGCATTGCTCTTTGACTTGCCATGTGATCTGGATTCGCAGTACAACCTCGCTCAAGTAGTTCGCTCGGTTGCCCGACTACGCGTCTGTGGCAGTACAGTATAATTCAATCCACCCTGGGTTTAAGAGTACGCTTGCGAATCAATCATGTAACACTCTTTCGTTGCACACCACGAACGTCTCACTGTCTCATAAAAACCTCTTCCGCTTAGTTAACGCTACAGTGGTATCGGCGACAAGGATTAGTTCCTTGTCGTTCGTTCGTGGTGCGTTTCTTTTCCTTTCGGATTGTGATGTCTCGGCATCCTCGTTCGGGTTCAAGGGCTCGTGCACCTAGTCCTGGCATCGCGGAGCCAGATCCATCCATAAATCTTCTTGCTTATGTATATGTAGATCGTTCATGGGTAGATCCTCGTTGTATGCTTAGGCGTTTGGTAGATATCGGTGCCCTGCTCGAAGGAGCCGTTGCATTAAGATCTAGTGTTCCGTCGCATTCCCCTCCAGCTGATACCGCTCAGAGCATTTCAGAGGGACTTGAGATGTTAATTCAGTGCTCTCTCGCGCAACCTGCACCTGTGGTCGTGCCGCAGCCCATACCAACGGCAACTCCGGCATCGGCTACAGCCTCGTCAGGTTCAGGGAAGCCCTCGCTCAAGTTGCCAGACCCATCTGTATTCGAGGGAGATCCAATGATGTTGGATCCTTGGCTTATGCAGACTGAAATGTTTTTGGGGACCTACGATGTAGGCTTGGCATCCGCTCGGTCCGTGGAGGTGGATACGACGTTCTTCCGTGCTTCCAATTACACCTTGAGTTGAGGAATCACTTTCACAAATTAAATACAACTTGATTTGTTGGACTTCTTTGGTATTACAGCAGTGTGAGGCCTGTTTCAGGTGTCTGCCAACTGTTCAGTGACACAGTATGGGATTCCTGTTTTGTATGGGCTTGGTAATCTGCAGGATTTCTTTCACATTTGTTGCCATTCTTTCAAGTCCCATATTGTGGATGGGCATGGTTTGTGTAGAGAGTTTCAGACATCCCCCCATGCCAGTGACTTGATCAATCCTGTGTGCATGTACAAGAGAGATGCAGCTCCTCACCTTCTTTCTAGTGATGCTCATGTTGTCTTGTTTGTTGATGGTAGTAACAGGGAGTGTACTGTTAGCCAGCTTGTGTCACAGCTACTGCCAGGTACTAGATTGACTGTGCTCTCTTGCCTGAGCCACTGTGAACAGGTGCTGGAAGGGACTACACAACAACAGTCTCATGATGTATTGCTCTCGGCTTCTGTTTTGGATGCACTGGGTCTTACTTCCACCTTTAAGAGCTCACCCCACTGCAGTTCCCATACAGGCTTGCCCTTATATCGTTGCCTGGTACAGACTGGTTGTCTCAGTGTGAAGGAGAAACCCCTGCCCGCAACTTCTTTTGACTCTTTTGTTCAGCTTGACAGTAGACACATTGTGAATGGTCTTGATCTTTCCTCCACTTGCATAGAGTTTGAGGGAATTCTTGCTAGTAGACCTGTCAGGATTTTGTTGGACAGTGGAGCCTCTGCAAATTTTATTGATGATAAACTTGTGCAGTAGCTTGCCCTTCCCACTGTGCCTTTGAGTTCACATGTTACTGTGAGAGTGGCTGATGGTAGGACATCTGTGGTAGGACATAGTGTGTCAACTGACCTAACTGTTGGGACCTTGGGTTTTGGAGTCACCTTCCTCCCTACTGAGTTGACCTACTATGATCTTGTCTTGGGCAAACCTTGGTTAACTGCTTTTAACCCAATTGTGAATTGGAAATTGAATGCTGTGTCTTTGGTTCATGCTAATAAAACACATGTACTTTTGGGGTGTCAGAGGTCAGGCATGCCTGGGTATGTGATCTCATCCATGGAAGTGGAAGAGATGGTGAAGTTGGGTGAATCAGTGTACATTATTCAACTGAATGCAGTGACTGACAATGTTTCAGATACTGATGCATACAATGTGCCAGAGTTGGAGCAGCTTTTGCAGGAATTTAAGGATGTACTGTCTGGACTTCCTGAAGGCCTCCCTCCTTCTCGTGCTGGAGACCACCACATCAGATTGGAGCCGGACGCAACTCCTCCAGCCTCCCGCATATATCCACTGTCTGGAGCCCAGCTTCCTGAGCTACGTGCACAGTTGCAGGAGCTCCTTGAGAGGGGGTTCATCCGCCCATCGACATCACCATTTGGTGCACCCATCTTATTTGTTCCCAAAAAGGATGGTGGATGGCGTTTATGCATTGACTACAGGGCCTTGAATAGGATTACTGTTAGGACCCAACACCCATTTCCTAAGATTGATGAGATGTTCGAGCAATTGCATGGAAGTTGTGTATTTTCTAAGCTAGACCTTGCCTCTGGATATCATCAGATACGTATGCATGATGACAGCATAGAAAAGACTGCTTTTAAAACCCGTTATGGTCATTATGAGTTCACTGTTATGCCTTTTGGGTTAACCAATGCACCTGCCACCTTTCAGTCTGTGATGAACTCTATCTTGTCTCCCTTCCTTGATAGATTTGTGCTGGTGTACCTAGACGATATCCTCATATATTCTAAATCTGTTGCAGAGCATATGGAGCATTTGAGGACAGTCTTGTCAGTGCTCAGGGAACATAAATTTTATTGCAAAAGGTCTAAGTGTGATTTTGTTGCTAAGCAGGTGGAATACCTTGGACACCTGTTGACACCTCATGGGATTATGGTGGATCCTAGGAAGGTTGTAGCCATTCAGGATTGGCCCACTCCTTTGAATGTGTCACAGTTGAGAGGGTTTCTAGGTCTTACTCAATATTATGATACTTTTATGAACCGTTTTGCAGATGTTGCCTATCCTCTTACTGAGTTGCTCAAAAAGGATGTGCCTTGGACCTGGGAGGGACCCCAGCGGGAAGCCTTTGTAGCATTGAAAGATCTTGTTTCTACTCCTCCTTGCCTTTTGATGGCTTGATTTAGATAAACCTTTTGTTGTGCATGTAGATGCCTCAGGTTTTGCTGTTGGTGCTGTGTTGCAGCAGGATCAAGGAAAGGGACTGCAGTCCGTTGCCTTCGAGTCCAGGAAACTCCAACCCCCTAAGAGGAAGTTAGCACCATATGACAGAGAGTTGCTTGCTCTTGTTCATGCCTTGCTTAAATGGAAGCATTTGTTGCTGGGTGCTAAGTTTACTGTACACACTGACCAGCAAGCACTTGAGTATTTATTGAGTGCTCCTGTTAGGACTAGTAGGCAGGAAAGATGGCTTACTGAAATCATGAGATTCATGCCTGATATTAAATATGTGAAGGGCACTGTCAATGTTGTTGCAGATGCTTTGTCTAGGCGTGTTGATTTGGCAGTAATGCATGTCTCCTCTGTTTCTGTCTCGTCCCTCCTACCAGAAATTGCTTTGCTGTGTGTTTCTGATCCCACAATTGCTAAACTTGTGGAAGAAGGTGTTTTGGTGATGAGAGACACTGTACCTTATTCGGTGCAGTCAGGTAGAGTGTATGTCCCTGATGCATTGCGAGAGAAGGTACTGAGAGAGTGTCATGCCACCCCCTTTTCTGGCCATTCTGGGATTAACAAGATGTATGAATTAGTGTGCAGGGAATTTTGGTGGCCACGTCTCAGCTCATCAGTCAGGGACTTTTGCAGGCCTTGTGACACCTGCCAGCGCACTAAGGGGACTGGAGCCGTACCTTATGTTCTACTTCAGCCACTGCCTATTCCGGATGGACCTTGGCAGAGCATTTCCCTTGACTTAGTGACTGATTTACCTGTCTGCTGTGGTTTTGACTCTATTGTGGTATTTGTTGATAGGTTTTCTAAGTTGTGTGTCTTGGCTGCATGCACTAAAACCATCACTGCACCTCAACTTGCACAACTGTTTATAGACAGGGTCTTTGTGAGATTTGGAATGCCTACCTCCATTGTGAGTGATAGAGATCCGAGGTTCACTAGCCATTTTTGGAAGGCCTTTGTTAAATTATTGGGTACTGAGATTGCAATGTCTACTGCTTACCACCCTCAGACAGACGGGCAGACAGAGAGAATGAATCGCACCATGGAAGACATGTTAAGAGGGTTTGTGGGGCCGAGACAGGATGACTGGTGCAAGTATTTAAGCATGGTGGAGTTTGCTTACAATAACTCTCTCCAGGCTTCCACACTGCAGACACCCTTCTTCTTGAATCACGGGCGCTATCCCCTTACTCCCTTGTCTTCTGCTGTTCCTTCACGTTCTGCAAATCCTGCTGTTTCTGAATGGGTTGAGGGGCTGCAGACTGCCTTGAAAAGTGCCAAGTCTAACCTTGCCTCTGCACAGCAACGGCAGAAGTCTTATGCAGATAGAAAGAGACGAGACCACCCTTTTAAGGTGGGGGACCAGGTGTTGTTGGCTGCAAGGAAAAACCAGCTTTCACCTGGGCTCTCGTCAAAGTTATCAGCTAAGTATTTTGGGCCCTTTACTATTGCTGCAGCAGTTGGTTCTCGAGCTTTTAGACTCGTCTTGCCTGAGACTGTAAATATTCATCATGTGTTTCATGTTTCCCAACTGAAGCCTTATGTGTCTTCATCTGTACCAGTTACTGTTACTTCACCACCTCCTTTGTATGCAGACAAGCGTGGCGGCGTTTATGAAGTGGAGGCCATCATAGCTAAGAAGAAAGTTGGAAAGTCTTGGCGCTACTTAGTCAAATGGAAAGGCTACGATGAGACTGAGAATACTTGGGAGCCTCTTGCCCATGTTCGCCATCTGGCTGATGACGTGGCAGCTGCCCCAGTCCTTTCTTAAGTCCCACTTGCGGGCATCCCTTGATTAAGCCATTTGCGGCTTGAGACTTTTCCAGCCACTTGCGGCTGATGACCCTTGGAGCTTCAACACCAGCCAGCTTGGATCTGGGAGGGAGGGAGGGAGGGTGGAAGGGTCTGGGAGGGGGATTCGTGAATTGGGACTTGCATGCATGTCTCTTGGTTAATTGTTTTGCATGGGTTATGTTTCCTGACCCACGGCTCCATTTTGTGATGCACTTGCTGTGGCAGTGTAGCTGCAAATTGTAGTTCCGTGCATGAGTAACTTGCTTTGGTATCTTACCCATGAGATACACTATGTGGCAGTTAGTTGTGTATAGCTTGCTGCTCTAGACGATATGCCTTATGCCTTTAGTTGGAAAGCCACCTCAAGCGAAGGTTATACTGCAGTGCAGGGTAACTGGACCTAAGGTTTGGACAAGTGCTAGTCTAATGACTCAACCTAATTGTTTCATCACTGGTGTGAGTGCTGTCTAGAGAGTTCGTCCCCTAAGTTAGAGGATCCGCCTTGCAGACGATAGTCCTTAGAATGTTAAGGTATTCGAGCATTGAGCAGATGAGTCCCTCGTCTGTGTCGTGCTAACTTGCTTTGTGGACTTCATCCTCTGACTTGCGTTGTTTCGTAACTATAGGAGGTGTGATTGTCTATAGTTACAGTAAGCAGGGTTCGTGATGCCCCTGTCTTACGTTTGTGGCCCCATTGCCATAAACAACATCTCATAGCTTATGCCAAGGGGGAGGGCATGTAGCATTTCCTAGGGTATAATGCTCTAGTATGGTCCTTGGCATTGCTCTTTGACTTGCCATGTGATCTGGATTCGCAGTACAACCTCGCTCAAGTAGTTCGCTCGGTTGCCCGACTACGCGTCTGTGGCAGTACAGTATAATTCAATCCACCCTGGGTTTAAGAGTACGCTTGCGAATCAATCATGTAACACTCTTTCGTTGCACACCACGAACGTCTCACTGTCTCATAAAAACCTCTTCCGCTTAGTTAACGCTACACAAGTAAGAAACAAAGCCACAACAGCAGATGCTATATGATGTTCGAAGATCTTGACAACACCGTTCGGGATCACTTGCCCGAATCAACTTGTTAGCACCGCGATAATTGTCCGGACCATCAACTGAAGACCTTGCAAGACCAGTCCAGGAGCTAACCGTTCCAAATTGATAAAAGGATTGCAGTTACATATACACTTACTTGAAACATGACTTACCTATACGTAGGTTTATTGTATTAAAAAATGTATTAACCTCTCCAGATGGAATTTTATGCCATGTACCATACACTAGGGAGGGTGTAAAGTGTATGTCCAATATACAATTGTAAATGGTAACAGTGCGTGTGCGTGTGTGGCTGTGTGTGCGTGTGTCTGCGTCTGTGTACGGGTGTGTGTGTGTGTGTGTGTGTGTGTGTGTGTGTGTGTGTGTGGGGGGGGGGGGAGGGTGCGTGGATGGGTGGGTGGGGAACGCATAAGCTCTTATAAGGCTATTGTATAATCTGGCCATAGATTTGAACCACGGTGGCTCATAGTGAACCATGAACACCACAATAACATGTGGCTTACGCTGTGTGCTTCGCAATAACTTCCTAGCAGGCACGGTGTACGCTGTGTGCTTCGCAATGTTTTTCTAGCAAGCACAGTGTACGCTGTGTGCTTCGCACTATTTTCCTAGCAAGCATGGTGTACCGTATCCTTTGACTATTGCAGTTTCATGCTTTAGATATATCCACTTGCTACATATCAGGTTATGAAGTGAGTTGGTAGGAGGAAGGCCTTGCTTGTTGCACGCAACGCAGGACACTGCACCAGTAACACCAGTGCACCAGTGTCCTGCACCAGTGTCCTGCTTGTAGCACTGCATTTCAGCCGAGGCTTTTCAAAGGCTTTGCGCTAAGCGGAAATCACAACCTCCTCCTGGCTTTCCAATATTGGTTTGAGCTGTGAATCGTTTAGCTAAACGATTATAGACCTCCGATATAGGCGGATACGGGCTAGCCACTTTCTATCGTTCTAGAGAGTAGACATCTTCTGTTAGTGAACTATTAAGGGTGGACATGGGGCAAGGGAACGGTCGGAGGAGGTTGCGAACTTCCAGAGAATCCGTACTTCTTTTTCCGCGAACTTCACCGATCGTTGTCTAGCGAACCCGACCCCAGTCACCCATGCCGTTGTTGATATTAGTCAGGCTGTGTGAGCATGCCGTTCCTCCTACTAAAGTTCGCGCAGCTGCTCGATCCCGCAGTGCTGTCCCGATCTAGCGGCAATTTGACCGGGAAGTATGTCACGTGCCAGAAGTATTCCTGGGGGCAGGGGACCCGGCCAAGGTCACTGTGACCGCCCATTGCAACAGCACAGCAGCTCCCGGTGGCTACCCGATTCGCTTTATGATGCGCTGTGCACATGCCCCAGAGGCAAATCTGCACCGGAGATATACTGCGGTACCCTTGTAACGTGCTTAAAGCCAGGCGGTATCATTTCCAGCACATAGCGAAGAGGTAATGCAATATCTTATTGTTGTATTCTGTAGTCACGGCTCTGTACGTTTTGCATTCGGCATGTTCCTGCATTGATTCTGGATACAGCAGTTCAGCTGCAGTCGGCCATCCATGGCGAACGCACAGAAATTTTGCGACATGGCGAAGTCTTCGTCATGCAGGACATACAAATTAATGAATTCAGGGGATAGCTTGTCATGCATGACCCGCTTGCAATCCGGAAGTATTCATCAAGGAAAACTTGGATTCCCCTCCGGGACGGTGCGCACACCTTTATATAACATACACACCGAAAGTCCCCCCAAAATCTTGTTAATCATTCTAATGTATGGTATTGAACTGTTACATTATGTTGAAAGGCGTTCCTCGAAACGCTGTGATTCATACCGCGTACAACACGATCTGTAACCGTTCATAGCCAGTGCTTGGATCCGACTCTTTTAAGGTTTTTGAAATCCTGCAGGGAGCACGTTTAAAGAAATCTTTGCTGGGCGGCTCGTGTACTATGTCCACTCGGAGAACTGGGACGGCTTCGGCATTTTTGCTTGATGCGCCTGCACCATTGTTCCATGTGGAACCCACGATCCACGTGGAACACAGTTTTGAACTTCGAAGAAGTGCTGAGAAGGAGGCGGACTGGTTGACGAACGTTCCAGTCGCATCATTACTCAAGCTCAGCTTTGAAGCATCTGGTCCTCAAGGACTGCTAGGTATGCCTGGCCCCCCAGAAGCTTTGCCTCTTCAGTCCATGCTTTCTGCTTTTGTTTCATGTCAGAGTTGCTCGGTATTGGAAGTCCTCCCACAGAACGGCAGCAGGCCTGGGCCTGGTTATGCACAGCCTTTTGCAAGCATTGAGAAGTACCACTGGCAACGGACAGGAGTTGCTTGCTTCATGGCGAACCCTACACCCCTTGTCTCTGCCAAGGCAGGAGCTGTTCCCTTCGCCCCACCCCTCCGGGACGACAGCTTCACGGACCTGAAAGATGGTTTTGATGAGGCTTCGTGCTTGGCCACGCCCTTCCTTCTCGAGAGCGAAGAGAGTTTCCGCTTGGCTCACGTACAGCAGATGCAGCGCCTTGCACAGGAATCAGAAATTGAGGTACAACTCAGGTACACTTCTGCTTCACCCTGGCAATCTAGCAGTAGCCACCGGCAATTGCATTGACTAAATTCACTGGCACGTTGTGTGAGGATTTTCAAGTTCACATTTTCTGCAATGGTCTTTGGATGCACTAACCATGCTCAGACAGCAGACGACTCCTCCAAATTGTTGACAAATCCGCAAACCAGCCAACTCGCTGCTCTGTTGTCTAGGCAATCTCGTCTGAAGCACTCCCTTCTTGAGAAGGCATTCAAGGGTGGCCGTACAGGCAGAAAGGAATGTATTTGGGAACTTGGCCGCCCTATGTCCTATCTATGTCTAGAGCGGTGCACCAGTGTTGTTAACAAATGAATAAATTCTGTCAAAATACGCTATCAGACCATGTACTCTGCTTACGTGTTTGGGAAGTCTCTTGCATTTGGTGGCATCAAAGAATCCTTGCTATGTTGCAGGTATGCAAGGGACCTTTTAGAGACAGAGATGTTGCACCGCCTGAAGTCCATGCCGGATGAGCAGGCTCACCGATTCTACAGAAGGTGGGCTTCACTTGACCTCTGGCCTGTTTTATATTTAAAAATCCTGCGGCTTGAGAGCAGCACCTCACAAGGGCTAGCTGGTGGATAACAAACCATGCACTTGGAAGTTTGCCGCCGTCTGGCATAGGTTGAAATTGTGCAATGACTTTCTGGTAGCAGATCTTGGTCTGGAAGACATGGCGCACCTGATATGCTCTTTGTCCCATTCACATTCTGATGATTGCATTTCCTCATTCCAAGTAGCTTCTGTTGCAGCCTCAGGAGGCGGGAAGCAACAAAGAGCTTTGCTGGAATGCCCGATCTTTTCAATTTTCCGGAGGAAATGATGTCAAATCCGGTCAGAGTGAGTGCGTCTTCCAGCAGCCTGTCCAGTCTGGATGAGGATGAGCGGCAGCTGATCTCCGACATCTTTACCTCCACTGACAGCGACGGCAGCTTGCCCACTATGTGAGTCCCCTTATGCCGCCAAAACAAAGCGGCCCAAGATGTCACAGGTTTTGATATTTCAAAGATTGCTGAGACGGCTTATCCCGATGAAAAATGACCGGGACTTGGTGGATATCTTGTGTATGGGAGTTGGAAACATTTTAAGATATTGCCCATGTGGTTGACCTCTACAGACCAGGGTGCAAGCCCCAGTAGTGGTTGTGCTTCTGTTTGTGTGCGCGTGCGTGCCTGCATGCGTGTGTTTGTGTGCACACGTGTTGAGTGTGTGAGTGTGTGTGTGTGTGTGTGTGTGTGTGTGTGTGTGTGTGTGTGTGTGTGTGTGTGTTGGGGGGCATCTCTGAGAGAGAGAGAGAGAGAGAGAGAGAGAGAGAGAGAGAGAGAGAGAGAGAGAGAGAGAGAGAGAGAGAGAGAGAGACAGGGAGAGAGAGAGAGAGAGAGAGAGAGAGAGAGAGAGAGAGAGAGTGTTAGTGTGGATGCCTTGGCCTACATGTGTACGCACACATGTTTTGTGTGTGTGTGTGTGGGGGGGGGGGGGGGCGCACGCGGGGGGGGATGGAAGGGGCACGTGGGGGTGGGGGAGGTAGTTACACGTGTAGGTTTGGAGAGGCGGGGGATCGGCAGGATGTTCCAATCATGAAGGCATAGGTAGCAACGTCTGATGTCTTGGACATTTGCCGCTGCAGGCACGCATTCACATGTGAGCCGCGCGATCATGATGTGGCAATGCCAGTGGGGTGGGATGCTGAGGAAGAAGATGACAATGATGACCCCCATTTGTCCCTCCTGGCTCTGGATCGCTGCCACGATTGCCGCCTCCTGCACTTCTGCTCTTGCAAGGCAGAAGTACCTACCCACTACTAGAGCCTTGACAATCCTCCCTGAGGATTTAAAGGACCTATTTTGGATTGGCTTCTCCTGCATTCCACTACCCGAGCACAGATACTGAGCCAGCACATTTTCTGTGGTTCATGTGCTGAAACTGAGAGAGCGTGAATCATCTGCACGCTGCCCTTAGCGTATGTATGTGTGTCCTTTGGACAGTCTTTGATGTTTTCAAAATGTCTTGCGAAGATGGCATAATCTTGGAAGAATCTGCGATTTCACAGAGTGTTGCCACGTTGTGGAGTGATGGGAATGTGCCGCCTAAGTAGTGGAATTAAAAACGAAGTACAAGCATTTGCCATTTTTCCACTCCTTCCAGTCGCAACATGGCAATGGGGACTGCAGTTTTCGAACAGCACACCGAGTGATGAAGTCCAATGGAGCCATGTCTCAATTGGCAATTGCCGATTGTTGATCGTGTTTGCTCACTATCGCTTGCTGTGACCATGTCCCGTAAGCTTGTTTTGAGTTGGGGCCAGATGGGAATGCAATTGCAACCCATCTGTCAAAGCAAGCCTCGAAGATTTGGCGGGCATGTAAGTTGAAGACATTTGTGCGGTTAAATATTGTGACCTCGCACACAGAGGATGGTGTAGTCAGATTTTCCATGTGGAATGTGGAGGGTAGTCCTCTATAGTATCCCCAGTGGCGCTCTGAGTCCCCTTTTCTGCACTTTTAATGGCTAATGCCCATTGATGTTGAGCTGCTCTATCTGTAGCTGCAGTTGGACCTGCAACATACGAAGTTTGATGCCGTGATCCGTATCAGTATTATCAGCATTATTTAAGTATCTGTATTATCAAGGATCTTGCAGTGTCTGTTTGGAAGTGCGATGAACGTAACGCACTTTACATTCAGTCAGTGCTTTATATTGGCTTCCTAGTCTGTCCAGATTGTGAAGCATGTCAGAACTGCGAACCACGTATCCAATTCTAGGTTAGTTCGGTTTATTTGAGGTGTTTGAAGGGAGAGGTGCGCGCAACAAGGAAGCCCACAGATGGCTCAACCCCACAATAGACCTCAAATACTATGGTCTATTTTGAGATGCGTGCCACATGAAGCGTGCACAAGCTTAAAACCCGCCAATTCTAGCTAGACTTGATTTGGTGAGGAGTTGATATCAATAAAAACGTTCTAAAGGAACCCATTGTGCTTATGCTGGGCTCGATGCGAGCTTGAATTTGAACTCAACTTTTTTGAATCTGGGACCTTCTCCGATCTTAAAAACTTTGAAATTGGTGGCGGTAGGTGGCTTTCATATCAGCTATGATGTCCTAAAGGATGAAGCAGGCAGAGAAGGTAGCGAAGAGTTCGAAATGAGCTCTTAGGCTTTGTAGAAAATGTCTGTTCTGATTGAAACAGCAAGGGCGGTCTTGAAAGCACCAATCTCATACCCAAGGGGGTTACTAATTCTTGAAGGACTCTTATGAAGGCTCCATAGCTTTCTTTAGAATTGTGGGGGCATTGTTTGGTTGGCAGCATGTTTGTACCCAAGGACGTCCATCTGCCCCTCAGGGGTTCTTGGGGCTCGGGCACTTGGAAGGGGATCCTTTTTTGGCACGCCCTACCAACGGTGGGCAGAATCCAGATATCCTGGCATCATGCCTACACGTGGGGCTGGCCTTGATCTCCTGAGTCGGAACTTAATATCTGACAGATTTGGCCAACAAAATTAGACCGTTCTTGACTTGTCAAGGGTATTTATACAAAATTCGAAGTGTGTTTAAATCCGTAATCCATGTTTACTACGCCTGGCCGTGTCTTGGCCTATTTTGGCCATGACTGCTTGATCGTTGCCAGAAGAAGTTTGCCGGTGGGAGGAAAACTTCATGGCGCCATCGGGATGAACACTTGGCCCATCGGTGATAGCTAAAAATATGGTCCCAGAAAGTGTTAGCATTACCATTATATGTGAAGCATTATCCGGGACTGCATGATACTATGCAGACTCGCGAGTGTGTGGACCGTTTTTATCTGACCTGCTCATGGTTTAGCCAGAGGACAATACAGCTTGCGGTGGAAATATCCAAAGCATCTTTAGCGTGAAAAGTCGGTGTTTGTGATCTTTGTTGTCGAACTTAGTTTTGAAAAGAAGAGGGGAGCTCGAGCTGTCAGCTGAGATAGGCCAATTTTATAGTTGGCTTAAGAAGGGATTGAGCAA
>KV908723.1:0-20605 GCA_002005505.1 Botryococcus braunii | reverse complement strand
CCGACTTCCCACCACTCTGGCCGCCCCGGGGGGATACCCTCGGTTTGCGCACGGGGCCCCGGGGGATAAATGGGGAGAAGTTGCCCCTAGAAGTGGGACGGAAGTGAAAGTGGAAGCAGGGAAGAGGGAAAGGGGCAAAGAAGGGAAAATGGAAAGGAGGGAACGAGGGAGGAAATCCTCGAGGTCCACCACGGGTAAGTTCGGACCCTCTAGAGAAATTTGTGCTAAAAGCCTGAGCGGCTAGCACACTTGCTCGGGAGTACAAGGACATTTTTCCAAATGGGCTACCAGGACTACCCCCACACCGACAAGTCTATCACACTATTAATGTGCAGGAAGGAATAACTCCTCCAAACCGTCCTGCTTACCGCTTGTCCGTGGAAGAAACTGAGGAATGTGAGCGAACTGTGATGAACTACTTTCTAAGGACACATACGCCCCTCATGTTCACCATATGCTTCACCGGTCTTGTTTGTGAGGAAGAAGGAGGGCACATACGAATGGTTATAGACTACAGGGCATTAAATAAAATCACCATTCATGATAGTACCCTCTCCCTCGCATAGACGACTTGCTTGATAAACTTAAAGGTGCTAAGATTTTCTCAAGTCTGGACCTCCTCAGTGGTTATCATCAAGTAAGGCTAAAGGAGGAAGACATTCCTAAAACAGCGTTTCGTACACCCTTGGGCTGTATGAGTTCTTAGTGCTTCTTTTGACTCACCAAGCCCCGCTACCTTTCAACGCCTAATGAATGAATCTTTCATGATTTCATAAGGGAAGGTTTGTGGTAGTGTACCTGACATTTCTAATTTTCAGTCGGATGAAGAGGAGCATTATGCTCATCTTCGGAAGGTGTTCCAACGCCTTCGGGAAAAGGAATGTTTGCAAAACTTGCCAAATGTGAATTCTTATGCTCAGAACTCAAATACCTCGGGCATATCATTGGCAAGGATGGACTGAAAGTGGACCCCCAAAAGGTGGAGGTAGTCAAGGATTGGCCCACACCCCAAAACGTCACCGACGTGCGTAGATTTTTGGGGCTTGCAAATTATTTTCGAAAATTTATTCAGGGGTTCAGCTCACTTGCTGCACCTTTGACTAAACTGTCCAGTAGCAAAAGTTCTTGGACTTGGGGAAAGGAGCAAGATGAGGCCCTTGCGGCTCTCAAGGATGCATTATACAGGCACCCTACTATCACTGCCAGACCTTCGTAAACCCTTCAGGTAATTTGTGATGCGAGTGATTTTGGGTTGGCTGTACTATTGCAGGAAGGTCGAGTCATTGCTTATTACAGTAAGAAGCTCAATAGTGCAGAAAGGAACTATTCTGCAACTGAGAGGGAGTTACTTGCTGTAGTGTATGCCTTGACGGAATGGAGATGTTATGTCCTAGGGAAACAAGTCACTGTCACCACAGACCATAAGTGTAACACTTTTCTTCAGCAACAGGTTGGTTTAAGCCCTCGGAGGGCACGGTGGGCTGAGAAGTTGCAGGAGTTCAACATTCTTTGGGTTTGGGAGCCTGGAAAGACTAACGTTGCGGATGCGTTGTCCAGGAACCCAGTCCTCCAGGGACAGCTCCAGGGACAACAGCAGCGCAACGTCTCCACGGAGCCCAACCCCGGGAAGGGGACCAATGCAACCTCGATGGATGGGGACGGGAGGGCCCGCTCGGGCTCCATCACCCTCGGGTCTGACGGGTGTGACACCTTCTTGGAATTGTTGAAGGGTGCTTACGCACATGATTCGTGGTTGGGAACAAGGGCAAATAGGAGAAAAGTTCACTTTACGGACGGGGTTTGGGATTTGGAAGGGAGGGAAGAAAATATGTGCCTGCATTTTATGAAGTCCGGGATAAGGAAGGTCCAGTTGCTAGGAATCTGCGGCAGGACATATTGAAAGCTTTGCATGAACCTCCTTCTGTTGGTCATCCAGGCTTTGCGAAGATGTATGATCTAGTGAAGCGGGACTGGTGGTGGCCGGGAATGGCGGAGGATGTGCGGGAGTATGTGAAGTATTGTGATTCATGCCAGCGGGTGAAGGCCTCAAACCAGTTACCCGCAGGACTCTTACACCCTTTACAAATCCCCACAAGGAAATGGCAAAGCATCTCAATGGATTTCATCACGGGACTGCCTAAAAGCAAACAAGGGCATAACGCAATATGGGTAGTGGTTGACAGGTTGAGCAAATGTGCCCACTTTGCCCCTACCACTACCAATGCAGATGCTTATGAAGTTGCTGTTCTGATGAGGGATAAAGTATGGAAGTATCACGGTTTCCCTGAAGAAATTGTTTCGGACCGAGATCCTCGGTTTGTGAATAATTTCATGAACACACTTCTAAGTCTGACGGGGTGCAAGCCGGCTCGAACTACGGCATATCATCCTCAGTCAGATGGTCAAACGGAACGGGTGAATAGGATCTTGGAAGATTTTCTGAAACACTATGTCAAGGATAACCCAAAGGAGTGGGAGGATTACCTTTCAGTGGCGGAATTTGCCTACAACAACTCTTGGCAAACTTCCCTAAACTCCACACCCTTCAGGTTAACATATGGGCAAGATCCAAATATACCGTTTGCGGTGGGACACATGGAGGGCACTAAGGTGGATAGGGCTGATCTCTTCATGAGAAAAATGCAAGACAAAATCACCCTTGCAAGGAAGTGTTTGCGTGCAGCTCAAGACCGTCAGACGGCCTATGCCAACCGGCATAGGAGGGAGGCCATCTACCAGGAAGGGGACTATGTCCTCCTTTCAACCCGTGCGGCCCCCACGCTAACTTCAAACAGATTCAGCAAGCTGCAGCCCAGGCACGTGGGACCCTTCAGGGTCATGGCGGTCACGCCCGACAACGTTAACTTCGTCACACTGGATCTTCCGGACCGGCTGGACATCCACCCCCGCATAAATGTCTGCTATTTGAAGCCATACTGGACACGTGAGGAGGCGCAGTCGCGTGGATACTGCCCCAAAAAAGTCATCACCAAAGCGGATGGCACCACTCACCTGGAGTGGGTAGTGGATGCACTAGTCGATCACCGGCTGTTGCACGACAAGGATGGGTTCTCCTACCATTTTGAGGATGGCACACCCTTTCTCGAGTACCTTGTAAAGTGGGCAGGCCATGGGGCCACAGAGGACTCATGGGAATCTCAGGAGGCATTCGAGACCCATCCCGGGCTGGTTAATACCTATCATAGACTCCAGGGGCTCGCCCCGCCCATTTGGGACCAGGTGGCGCTGCGCGACACCTTCCCTTGAACGGGCCCCTCCGGACGGTTGTCCCCCTCATTCCACTTGTGGAGTTCCCACCTGGTGTCTGGGAATACATGGGACGGGACCTATGGTAGGGACTGTATATCTTGTGTACTTTGGGACAAGGGACGGGGTAGGTTGCCTACCTCGGTATGTGTGGCATGAGGCCTCATACCGCTTCGATGCATTGAACTCGGGGTTCTGCATTCAGGGATAGGAATTGAAGTACACATGGCGCGCAACCGCAGTCTGCTTAACTAGCACTTGGGACGTGGGCTTGAAGTACAGAAGTGACTTGGAACCCTTGGCTATGGGCTACTTGGAACCCTTGGATATGGACTACTTGGCATCTTGGGATGGATTTCTTTCTATGTACTATATGTGTACCTTATGTGTACAGTATGTGTACAGTATGGACAATGTATCATAAAGAAACTGTGTTGTATGGATAGCCACTTTAGGGAAGCATTGTGGACTGAGCTACACCTGTGTCATATTTATCTTGTTCGGATTGTTTATCGGTTGTGTCACAAGCATTGTATTGCTTTAATAAATAATAAATAGGGATGTGTCAATAAAGGCGGACTTGGATAGTTCGAAAGGAATAAGGCGAACGTTCGTCGTAGTTCGCCGTAATTTATCGTAATTATAGTACCGTGTCGTATCGTATCGTACAGTATTGTACTTAGGACTAAAATAAAGCACACCTAATAAATAAATAAAAACAAAAAAAAAAAAAAATGGACGCTTTAGTCAATTGCTTGGGATGATAGGGGAATAACTTGGAGGCGGGGACCCTAATGTAACCCATTCGGCAAGGGTCTAACGGCGCTGGTGGATGGGCCGTTCGGTGACGACCATTCCCTTATAATTGTGGTCTACTGTATGTGTGTATGTGGCTGCATGAGGACATGCAGGAATTAAGGGGGGGATGATGTGATGGAATGTAGGGATTTCCCGGCATTTCTGGACATTTCCCTTACCCCCTAGCCTAGGCGCACATGTGGCGCACATGTCGTACGAGCAACGCGAGTACGCACGTGCCTAGCGTCTAGCCTTGGCTTCCTAGCCGTCGAATTCCATTGGATAGTTATGGACGTTACTCTCATAGTAGGATTCTAGGATATTTTCTAGATACTATTGTAGAGGTTTGGTGGACTAGTGCGCTACCATTGGAGGAACGTGAACACGATCACGAACCACGGGAAGGAACGGATAGAGACGTAAGCCACGGGAAGACACGCACTCAGGTAATTTGGAAGCTTAGTAGACCACAAGTAGGGAGTGGAAGCTCCGTGAGGTGGGGGTTACTTGTAATTGGAAAGAGCGTCCAACTTGTCGGCCATCCGGCCTTGTCTCTCTCTCTCTCACAACTTGGAAATTCTCCCTAACTTGTGCATTCTACGACAGGGGGAGGGTGCGTGGATGGGTGGGTGGGGAACGCATAAGCTCTTATAAGGCTATTGTATAATCTGGCCATAGATTTGAACCACGGTGGCTCATAGTGAACCATGAACACCACAATAACATGTGGCTTACGCTGTGTGCTTCGCAATAACTTCCTAGCAGGCACGGTGTACGCTGTGTGCTTCGCAATGTTTTTCTAGCAAGCACAGTGTACGCTGTGTGCTTCGCACTATTTTCCTAGCAAGCATGGTGTACCGTATCCTTTGACTATTGCAGTTTCATGCTTTAGATATATCCACTTGCTACATATCAGGTTATGAAGTGAGTTGGTAGGAGGAAGGCCTTGCTTGTTGCACGCAACGCAGGACACTGCACCAGTAACACCAGTGCACCAGTGTCCTGCACCAGTGTCCTGCTTGTAGCACTGCATTTCAGCCGAGGCTTTTCAAAGGCTTTGCGCTAAGCGGAAATCACAACCTCCTCCTGGCTTTCCAATATTGGTTTGAGCTGTGAATCGTTTAGCTAAACGATTATAGACCTCCGATATAGGCGGATACGGGCTAGCCACTTTCTATCGTTCTAGAGAGTAGACATCTTCTGTTAGTGAACTATATGGCCATCCCCCTAGGCAGATCGGCGGAACCTGCCCCCAATCCCGGCAAAAGGCAGGCGCAATGGAAGGCCGAAAAGGCTGGCAGGCGCAACTAGGTTGGGATGCGAGCCAGGTATGTGAGATGTGGAAGGGGACAAAAACATCATGCAGCATTCTCTCTCTCTCTCTCTCTCTCTCTCTCTCTCTCTCTCTCTCTCTCTCTCTCTCTCTCTCTCTCTCTCTCTCTCTCTCCCCCTCTCTCCCTCTCTCTCTCTCTCTCTCTCTCTCTCTCTCTCTCTCTCTCTCTCTCTCTCTCTCTCTCTCTCTCTCTCTCTCTCTCTCTCTCTCTCTCTCTCTCTCTCTCTCTCTCTCTCTCTCTCTCTCTCTCTCTCTCTCTCTCTCTCTCTCCCCCCCTCCGTCCCCCCTCTTTCTCTCCTCTCCCTCTCTCCCCCCTCTTCCTCTCTCTCCTCTACCATCTCCTCCTTTATCCCCCTTTTCTCTTTCCCCTCTTTCTGTTTCTTGTTGTTTTCTCTTCCCCTTCACAAAAAATTTTGCCAGACTTATATGTGTTTTACACCTGCAGCTCTTCAGCTGTCGACACGTGACTATTGGAGCACTGGGGGCCTGAGACTGATATATTCACTTTTCTCTTCAATTAGGTTGGGCTGCGAGCAAGGTATGTGAGATGTGCAGGGGGAGAAAAACATCATGCAGCACATCTGGTTCTGCCATTTTAAAATAATGAGTTATGATCCAGACATATGCACAGTTTAAGGCAGCACTAGAAACATACGGTAAAAGTCGTAGGCAGATGCCGCGGATGGCGGAACCGGAAAACGTTTCCTGTAAGCTTACTGAACAATTAAGACTATCGATTCTAATGAATGGTAAAAACCAGATTTGGCGTGGCTGGGCAAGCTCTGGAAAATTGTATTTGGTTACATCGATGTCCGTGCTCCCGGATGGCGGACCCGAAAAACGCGATCCCGCTGACTTACTTTACAAATACCAGATACATTGCCTTAAGCTATGTTATAAATATGTTATTCTTGATGGCCGAAGTCAGAATCCTTGAATTGGGCACATCGATGTTCGTCGCTCGTCGTGGAAAACAGTTTCCATCGTATCCCCGTAAATCACTCCTCGCAGCCCTCGAAACTTTTCAGATGACCATGAAATATAAAAAAAGTCCAATAAGCCGAGCCTCATTACGTTTGCTTAACTTTGGAAGTCCGTGTCGAATGGTGTTTCGGAGTGCACGTCAGTGGGCTCTCGCAGCAACAGAGCACATGTCAGATTCACATGAATCAGGTGGCCCTATGACGCGCAATGAAAGCGCCCCTTCACTGCACAGCAGTACCAGCACATGACAGGGTCACGTGGCGCAGATTCGGAATCTGGCAGCGCAGATTGCCCCCACACGGGCTGTGCGGCGCTGCCACAGCGCGGCGTCACCCTGCAATACACCGCAATACAAAGCTGTACAAAGGCTGTACAAAAGCCTCCGCTCAGGCTGCCACGCCGCCTCTTCCCATCTTCCCTCGCTAGATTTGCGATTTGGAGGGCTTACGGACAGCTTCCGGACCTCGGAGCTACACCGCATCTCGGCGGAGCTGAAACCTGTTTATTTCTCAAACAGTTGCCAACCGAAAAAAATGAAAAATTATTTGTCTCCCCTACGAAATCGCGTAGATTCTTGCGCGGCCAGGGCGTTACCTCCGCGTCCACATTATAAGCCTCCCCAGCGGCCATCCAAGGCTGTCGGCCCCCGACACCGGAAAACCTGCACCCCAGAGGGGGCAGGTTAATCAAGCATTTCTGCTTGCGGCGTCACCTGCAGTGATGGCACGACGGCAGCGTCACTTCGTAGCCTGTGGGAAAAACCGTCCACGCTACAACGTTTCCAGGAACAGCACACAGCACTCTCCAACAGTAGAGGTTGGTCAAGGATACCAACATGCTTCGGACAAGTCTTACAAATGATCTTAACTGCTCTCACTCTTGCTAAAGACCACGTAACACTACGCCTTGCCTGATAGCAGAGTTCAGCACCAAAGAGGCCTTGCGATGTCTACTTTACGTCACTAGAATACAATAATAGTTCATCAGTAACTCAGCAAGGTCTCTTTGTGATGTTTGTACAGTGAAACTATCTTACCGCCACAACGGTGGACGTCAACATAAGTCTCAATGAGGTCAAACATTCAGTGCGCTCTCGTCATGCACTCTCATCAATGCACACAGCAGTAATATCTAACTGGTCTGAATGTTTGAGCACAATCATATCTGGAACGGCTTTGAGAATCCTAAACACACCTGCAGTGATGGCACGACGGCAGCGTCACTTCGTAGCCTGTGGGAAAAACCGTCCACGCTACAACGTTTCCAGGAACAGCACACAGCACTCTCCAACAGTAGAGGTTGGTCAAGGATACCAACATGCTTCGGACAAGTACCGAGCCGTTCCTGGGCTGCCCAGGGATGGCTCGGACTGCAGGGATCCTAAAGTACTACCATACGTAATGTCTATTGAGAACGCATATCGTACAAGTCACGTGTTATGTCATTGAGGTACGAGTATGATCTATACCGTTCATAAAGGGCTATAACGGCTATAGTTTACACTGCTGTTGATGGCATGTGACAGGGGATGTCACTAAGTACAGTATTGACCAATTCATTCAACACTTCCCCTTGACAGCACCCTGTCACCTATGTCATCTTCACAAGTCCAAACCCTCGCCTGTGCATCTGGAAGGCAGGGCGAGCGAGAGGCTTTGTCAGCATGTCTGCCTTGTTCCTTGCAGACTCCACATAGCAGAGTGTAACCTGCCCCTTTGCAATAGCTTCACGTGCAAAGTGGAAGCACACTGCAATGTGCTTAGTATACTTGCTATACAGTGGGTTTTTCAGGTTAGCAATGCACCCCTGATTGTCACAGTATAGCTTCACTGACCAAGGAGGAGTTCCGATTTCCTCCATGAACCCACGCAGCCAGTTAAGCTCCTTAATAGCCAGACTGGTTGCCATGAATTCTGCCTCCACAGTGGAGGTAGCAACTGAGTGTTGCTTCTTACTACCCCAGACCACAGCACTGCCAAACACTGATAGCACATATCCCGAGGTAGAATGCCTGCTGTCAATATCGCCAGCATAATCTGCATCAACATGACCTTCTAACACAGGCCCTTTCCCTCCCAGCACTAAGACACACTCTCGAGTAGACTGAAGATACCTCAATACCCTCAAGCCCTCATTCATGTGGGCAGTGGTGGGAGCGTTCCGGTAACGGGACAGAACACCCACAGCCTGAGCTATATCAGGTCGAGTTGTATTAGCAATATACAACAGAGACCCAACAAGCTCACAATATCTATGCCCGGGAGGCAGTGGAGTCCCAGACCCAAAGCTGGTCTCACCCACTGTAACCTGCGGCATCCCAGACATCACAAAGTCTTTACTCATGGGAGTATCGACTGTACGTGACTCAGCACTCACCCCAAACTTCTCACACAGTGCATCAATCTTAGGCACGCAGCTCAGTGATAAGCACCGATTCTCTCTATCTCTCAGGATCTGGCAGCCCAAGAAGTCCTTGACTTCACCAAGGTCATGAATCTTGAAGCTTGCCAACAGCTCCTTTTTCACCCATTCTATCTCTTCCGCACCCATTGCCACAATCAAAAGATCATCAACATACACAAGCATGTATGACAGCTCCCCATCCTCGTGTCTCTTTATGTAAACTCCCGCATCGCTCTTACACACTTCATATCCCATACTCAGCAGCTTCTCATTCAGGGTCTTGTGCCAAGCCCTGGGAGCCTGCTTCAGGCCATAAAGGGCCTTACGCAGTCTGCACACAATGTTGGGGTTGCCATTATCAAATCCAGGAGGCTGTGTCACATACACCTCCTCCTCTAATTCACCATTCAAAAAGGCGGTCTTTATATCCACCTGGTGAATTTCCATGTTCTTTGCTGCAGCAGTTGCTAGCAAAGTCCTCCTGGACCCATAGCTACTGGTAGGTGCAAAGACCTCATCTACATCAACTCCAGGAATCTGTCTACAGCCCTGGGCTACAAGCCGAGCCTTAAATCTCAACACGTTCCCATGTGCATCAGTCTTCACAGAGAAGATCCAATGCACAGGGATCACCTTGTGTCCCCTGGGTCTCTCAACGTACTCCATCACCTCGTGCGCATCAAGAGAATCTTGCTCCTCTTGCATTGCCTGGCGCCAGAATTCCCACTGAGGGGATCTTTGCGCCTCCCTGAGGTTTCCAGGGATTGGCACCTTGGACCACCTCACCCCAGGTATCTTACCCTTTACAGGATTCAGATTGTGATCATGCACAACATGGCTATCCTCTCTAGGCTCACACGCACGTGCTTCCACTACTCTTTCGCTCGAGGTTACTGCGTTACACACCTCTCTGACTCTCTCCCACTCTGGAGGTGTCTGCAGCTTTCTCTCCTTGGAGGATTCACATGCTGCTCCACTCAATCTGGGTCTTACATCACTCGTCATGTCCCAAACGCACTCATCACTCAAAGGCGCAGCATAATCTGGCACTGTGCGACACCCTGCAGTGGTGTCTCTCTCATCCACGCTTGTACTCTCACAACACACCTGTGACTCCCCAGTGTGTCCCTCACAAGCACGCAGAGCCTGGCCATCTGAAGACTCCCTTTGTCCATCAAGTGTCTGATTGGAAATCTCCAAACTGACCTCTCTTGCCTCACTCTCAGCGCTTACATGATCAGACATGCCCTCCAGCCTGGCCAAGTCCTGTCCATTAGGCTGAGCTTCCGTTGCTTCCCCTGGGCAAATGGCCTCTGACATTCTCCTATTCTCTCCATCACTCACATCTCCATCATGTTCCACAGTGACCTCAGCTGCAGTCTCACGTGCTGCTACTCTCTGATCATACCGTTGCTGCCGGGTCAGCCCGTCTTGCCCTCGGACACCCATGGCCCCAACTTCCATTCGAACACATTCTTGCACATTATTCAAACGTTGCATGTGTGACTTGGTCTCCTCGCCTCCTCGCGCCAGGTTCTCCATGTGTCCGAGTACGGACCAGCTGTGGCCGGACTGCGTATGGCTCAGCTCCGAGGAAGTGGGCTCCCCGTCCACGTTGACACTTGTAGTCTCAGAATTCTCACAGGGGTTGATTGCACATGGGGTAGTTGCACAGGGGGTGGTTGCACAGGGGGAGTCAGGTCCGGACTGCTGCACGTTGACCTCTCGGTTGCAGAGAGGCTCAGGATCATCTGAGTCCCAAAAAGACAACTGACCCAAGGACTGCTGGCCCTCCTGTTGTACAAAAGGCAAGGCAAAGGGCTGCTGGACTGCATTTGGACTCACAGGAGACATGGTGCTAAGCCCCACTCTGTCTGCGCCCCTTAAGTGCTCCAGAAAGGTAACATCTCTGCTTTCTTTCCAAATCCCGTTTCCCATATAAATTCTATATGCCTTTGACACACTGGAATACCCTGTGAAGAGACCAGGGGAGGTCTTAGACTCAAACACTCCCCTTTGGTGATCAGGTATGTGCACATGTGCTAGACAGCCAAAAGTCCTGAGCAGGGATACATCGGGCTTTACCCCATGGAAGGCTTCATAAGGCGTCTTGTCACGTCCAGTCACAGGTCCCATATTGTACAGGATGCAGGCTGTCTCCACTGCTTCCTTCCAGAGTGACTGTTTGGCAGCTGCATGCAACATGAGTGTTCTGGCCTTCTCCTTGATTGTTCGGTTCATCCGTTCAGCAACGCCATTTTGCTGAGGCGTGTATGCTGCAGAGGTCTCAAATTTAATTCCCTCCTGCGTACAGAAACCCTTCAATGTACTGTTGAGGAATTCTGTCCCCCTGTCAGTACGAATGCACTTAACAGAGCGGTTCAACTGCCTCTGCCAAAAAATCAGGAGGTCTCTGACTGCACTGCTGATTGCATCCTTGGTTTTTACTGCCAGGGCTATGACGTAGTGCGTAGCCTCATCCACAATCGTGACAAAGAAGCGCTCCCCAGTAATAGCTGTAGGGGAGATGGGGCCAACTGTGTCCAAATGAATTCTCTCAAGGGGCTCAGTGGCTGCTCTGGAACTGGTTCCAAAAGGGGGACGACTGTGCTTTCCTTGAATGCACGCTTCACACGAAGAGTGACAGTTTGCGCAAGGGGAGAGAGATACAGGGATGCCCAGGACCAAATCTTCAGACTGCAGTCGCCTCATATTAACCTCCCCTGGGTGCCCCAGTCTACTGTGCCACAGTGCTCTCAATCTGCAATCATGAGCGACTGGTGCTCTGGCTGTGTTAACAAACACAGAGGCAGGGTTTCTGACTGGACTGACCTTCTGCAAGAAATACAGGCCATTTCTCTGTGCAACTGAACAAGACCAGTTTTGAGCGCCACGCATACCAGTGTAACTTCCCACACTGTCTGTCACAAAACTAGCCCCATCACGTATAGCAGCTGTCACTGAAATCAGATTAGCTGTAGCTGAAGGAACACAATGCACATTGTGAAGCCACAGGGGTTGCTGTTCTGCACTGCTCAAGCACAGGGAACCAGTTGCAATTATCTGTCCCGTGGCATCTGACGTAGCCATATGCAAAGGAATGGGATTTCTGTGCAGGGTGGGGGAATGTAGCAGGGACAGATCATTGACTAGGTGGATGGTGGCTCCACTGTCCACCAGAAAACTTCTCGCTTCTGGCATGACGCGTGTTGGTGTTAAGACATTCAGAGAAATCATGGCAGACATACCAGAGGGTGGTGGATATCCCCCGGGGAAAAAGTTGTTGCCGTTCCCGCTGCCCTCCGGAGGTCGAGCCACTGCAGCCGACGCTTGATTTTGGAATTGCGGAAGCAGATTGGCCATTGCAGCCATGACTTGCTGCAGGTTCTGTTGCATCTTCTCGTCCGCCTCCTTCTTGAGGCAGTTCCTCTCAAAATGGCCTAGCTTGTTGCAGTAGCGGCAGCGCCTGTTGTCACGCCGGTCCCGTCCCTCCACCTTGGTCGATGAAGCTTGGCCCCCCTGGCCTCCAGCTTGGGTCTCCTGTGGGCTTGCAGTCCCTGGTGTGGTGGAGTAGGCTGGTGTGATGGCTGCCCTGGCCACAGGGGTGACTCTGGGGACCTGGTCGTTGAAGCCCAGTCCCTTGGCTGTGGTGGAGATGATCTCCCACAGTCCCTCCAGATCCTTCCCAGCAGATGAGGAGAACATCCCAGTCTCCTTCGCTTCCTCTGGCAGGCCCTTGATGATTGCCAGCTTGGCTTCTCTCTCCATGATGGAGTGCCCATTTCGCTTGAGTGCATGGAAGAGTGCCACCTTCCTGTTGTAGTAGTCCTCCAACGTTTCTGTCTCTCCCATGCTGGTGTGTAGGAGCTCCAGCCAGCGTGCTGTTACCTCCTGGTCTGCCCCTCCAGTAAAACGCTCTCGAACCCACTGGTAGGCATTGGCTGCCACTTGCATTGCAGCCAGCTTGGCACCCCACGCCTTGGGGACGCTCTCAATCAGCATTAGGAGCGCTGCTGCATTCTCCTCTGTGTCTGGCATTGGAGCTTCAATGGCTGCCTTGCACCTTTTGAGGCCACAGGCTGCCACATATGCCAGATCCCAGAGTGGAAATTCCACTCCCTCTCTGTCCAGAGTCACTGGACATTTGACATTCGTGGTGACGACGCCACCGGTTTTCGTCATTGCGATGCACATCTCTCCACTCTGTGCAGTGGAGTTTGCTGGCTGGCTGGGTGATGCACTGATGGAGGAGCCAGACCCAGCTGATCCAGACTCCGTTGCAGTGCGCTTACTTCTCGTTTTCATGATCACTTGTCTGCTTCTAGTTTTCATGATCAAGCCAGTTCTTCACTCCAAGCCTTAAATGACTTCCCCTGGAAGCACTTCTTCCTAGCTCTGACACTGAGTTGATCAGTCCCAGAAGTACTTCTGCTTTCCCAGCCCAGTTGCTACTGTACAACAATTCCTTCCAGCACTACAGAAGGAATAATTTTACGTGACTAGCTCGATATGTTTGAACGGCCAGACCTCACTCGTCAGTGAAGCTCGCAGTCTCGAAGCGGGGTCCGAAACCCCTTTTCTCCCTGGAAATCTGTCGTGCGTCACTGCAAGCTCAGCTTGGAAAGCGTGGGCCCATAACCTCAAGCATTTCTGCTTGCGGCGTCACCTGCAGTGATGGCACGACGGCAGCGTCACTTCGTAGCCTGTGGGAAAAACCGTCCACGCTACAACGTTTCCAGGAACAGCACACAGCACTCTCCAACAGTAGAGGTTGGTCAAGGATACCAACATGCTTCGGACAAGTCTTACAAATGATCTTAACTGCTCTCACTCTTGCTAAAGACCACGTAACACTACGCCTTGCCTGATAGCAGAGTTCAGCACCAAAGAGGCCTTGCGATGTCTACTTTACGTCACTAGAATACAATAATAGTTCATCAGTAACTCAGCAAGGTCTCTTTGTGATGTTTGTACAGTGAAACTATCTTACCGCCACAACGGTGGACGTCAACATAAGTCTCAATGAGGTCAAACATTCAGTGCGCTCTCGTCATGCACTCTCATCAATGCACACAGCAGTAATATCTAACTGGTCTGAATGTTTGAGCACAATCATATCTGGAACGGCTTTGAGAATCCTAAACACACCTGCAGTGATGGCACGACGGCAGCGTCACTTCGTAGCCTGTGGGAAAAACCGTCCACGCTACAACGTTTCCAGGAACAGCACACAGCACTCTCCAACAGTAGAGGTTGGTCAAGGATACCAACATGCTTCGGACAAGTACCGAGCCGTTCCTGGGCTGCCCAGGGATGGCTCGGACTGCAGGGATCCTAAAGTACTACCATACGTAATGTCTATTGAGAACGCATATCGTACAAGTCACGTGTTATGTCATTGAGGTACGAGTATGATCTATACCGTTCATAAAGGGCTATAACGGCTATAGTTTACACTGCTGTTGATGGCATGTGACAGGGGATGTCACTAAGTACAGTATTGACCAATTCATTCAACAGTTAACTATTAAGGGTGGACATGGGGCAAGGGAACGGTCGGAGGAGGTTGCGAACTTCCAGAGAATCCGTACTTCTTTTTCCGCGAACTTCACCGATCGTTGTCTAGCGAACCCGACCCCCAGTCACCCATGCCGTTGTTGATATTAGTCAGGCTGTGTGAGCATGCCGTTCCTCCTACTAAAGTTCGCGCAGCTGCTCGATCCCGCAGTGCTGTCCCGATCTAGCGGCAATTTGACCGGGAAGTGTGTCACGTGCCAGAAGTCTTCCTGGGGGCAGGGGACCCGGCCAAGGTCACTGTGACCGCCCATTGCAACAGCACAGCAGCTCCCGGTGGCTACCCGATTCGCTTTATGATGCGCTGTTCACATGCCCCAGAGGCAAATCTGCACCGGAGATATACTGCGGTACCCTTGTAACGTGCTTAAAGCCAGGCGGTATCATTTCCAGCACATAGCGAAGAGGTAATGCAATATCTTATTGTTGTATTCTGTAGTCACGGCTCTGTACGTTTTGCATTCGGCATGTTCCTGCATTGATTCTGGATACAGCAGTTCAGCTGCAGTCGGCCATCCATGGCGAACGCACAGAAATTTTGCGACATGGCGAAGTCTTCGTCATGCAGGACATACCAATTAAAGAATTCAGGGAATAGCTTGTCATGCATGACCCGCTTGCAATCCGGAAGTATTCATCAAGGAAAACTTGGATTCCCCTCCGGGACGGTGCGCACACCTTTATATAACATACACACCGAAAGTCCCCCCAAAATCTTGTTAATCATTCTAATGTATGGTATTGAACTGTTACATTATGTTGAAAGGCGTTCCTCGAAACGCTGTGATTCATACCGCGTACAACACGATCTGTAACCGTTCATAGCCAGTGCTTGGATCCGACTCTTTTAAGGTTTTTGAAATCCTGCAGGGAGCACGTTTAAAGAAATCTTTGCTGGGCGGCTCGTGTACTATGTCCACTCGGAGAACTGGGACGGCTTCGGCATTTTTGCTTGATGCGCCTGCACCATTGTTCCATGTGGAACCCACGATCCACGTGGAACACAGTTTTGAACTTCGAAGAAGTGCTGAGAAGGAGGCGGACTGGTTGACGAACGTTCCAGTCGCATCATTACTCAAGCTCAGCTTTGAAGCATCTGGTCCTCAAGGACTGCTAGGTATGCCTGGCCCCCCAGAAGCTTTGCCTCTTCAGTCCATGCTTTCTGCTTTTTTTTCATGTCAGAGTTGCTCGGTATTGGAAGTCCTCCCACAGAACGGCAGCAGGCCTGGGCCTGGTTATGCACAGCCTTTTGCAAGCATTGAGAAGTACCACTGGCAACGGACAGGAGTTGCTTGCTTCATGGCGAACCCTACACCCCTTGTCTCTGCCAAGGCAGGAGCTGTTCCCTTCGCCCCACCCCTCCGGGACGACAGCTTCACGGACCTGAAAGATGGTTTTGATGAGGCTTCGTGCTTGGCCACGCCCTTCCTTCTCGAGAGCGAAGAGAGTTTCCGCTTGGCTCACGTACAGCAGATGCAGCGCCTTGCACAGGAATCAGAAATTGAGGTACAACTCAGGTACACTTCTGCTTCACCCTGGCAATCTAGCAGTAGCCACCGGCAATTGCATTGACTAAATTCACTGGCACGTTGTGTGAGGATTTTCAAGTTCACATTTTCTGCAATGGTCTTTGGATGCACTAACCATGCTCAGACAGCAGACGACTCCTCCAAATTGTTGACAAATCCGCAAACCAGCCAACTCGCTGCTCTGTTGTCTAGGCAATCTCGTCTGAAGCACTCCCTTCTTGAGAAGGCATTCAAGGGTGGCCGTACAGGCAGAAAGGAATGTATTTGGGAACTTGGCCGCCCTATGTCCTATCTATGTCTAGAGCGGTGCACCAGTGTTGTTAACAAATGAATAAATTCTGTCAAAATACGCTATCAGACCATGTACTCTGCTTACGTGTTTGGGAAGTCTCTTGCATTTGGTGGCATCAAAGAATCCTTGCTATGTTGCAGGTATGCAAGGGACCTTTTAGAGACAGAGATGTTGCACCGCCTGAAGTCCATGCCGGATGAGCAGGCTCACCGATTCTACAGAAGGTGGGCTTCACTTGACCTCTGGCCTGTTTTATATTTAAAAATCCTGCGGCTTGAGAGCAGCACCTCACAAGGGCTAGCTGGTGGATAACAAACCATGCACTTGGAAGTTTGCCGCCGTCTGGCATAGGTTGAAATTGTGCAATGACTTTCTGGTAGCAGATCTTGGTCTGGAAGACATGGCGCACCTGATATGCTCTTTGTCCCATTCACATTCTGATGATTGCATTTCCTCATTCCAAGTAGCTTCTGTTGCAGCCTCAGGAGGCGGGAAGCAACAAAGAGCTTTGCTGGAATGCCCGATCTTTTCAATTTTCCGGAGGAAATGATGTCAAATCCGGTCAGAGTGAGTGCGTCTTCCAGCAGCCTGTCCAGTCTGGATGAGGATGAGCGGCAGCTGATCTCCGACATCTTTACCTCCACTGACAGCGACGGCAGCTTGCCCACTATGTGAGTCCCCTTATGCCGCCAAAACAAAGCGGCCCAAGATGTCACAGGTTTTGATATTTCAAAGATTGCTGAGACGGCTTATCCCGATGAAAAATGACCGGGACTTGGTGGATATCTTGTGTATGGGAGTTGGAAACATTTTAAGATATTGCCCATGTGGTTGACCTCTACAGACCAGGGTGCAAGGCCCCAGTAGTGGTTGTGCTTCTGTTTGTGTGCGCGTGCGTGCCTGCATGCGTGTGTTTGTGTGCACACGTGTTGAGTGTGTGAGTGTGTGTGTGTGTGTGTGTGTGTGTGTGTGTGTGTGTGTGTGTGTGTGTTGGGGGGCATCTCTGAGAGAGAGAGAGAGAGAGAGAGAGAGAGAGAGAGAGAGAGAGAGAGAGAGAGAGAGAGAGAGAGAGAGAGAGAGAGAGAGAGACAGGGAGAGAGAGAGAGAGAGAGAGAGAGAGAGAGAGAGAGAGAGAGAGAGTGTTAGTGTGGATGCCTTTGCCTACATGTGTACGCACACATGTTTTGTGTGTGTGTGTGTGTGGGGGGGGGGGGGGCGCACGCGGGGGGGGGGATGGAAGGGGGCACGTGGGGGTGGGGGAGGTAGTTACACGTGTAGGTTTGGAGAGGCGGGGGGATCGGCAGGATGTTCCAATCATGAAGGCATAGGTAGCAACGTCTGATGTCTTGGACATTTGCCGCTGCAGGCACGCATTCACATGTGAGCCGCGCGATCATGATGTGGCAATGCCAGTGGGGTGGGATGCTGAGGAAGAAGATGACAATGATGACCCCATTTGTCCCTCCTGGCTCTGGATCGCTGCCACGATTGCCGCCTCCTGCACTTCTGCTCTTGCAAGGCAGAAGTACCTACCCACTACTAGAGCCTTGACAATCCTCCCTGAGGATTTAAAGGACCTATTTTGGATTGGCTTCTCCTGCATTCCACTACCCGAGCACAGATACTGAGCCAGCACATTTTCTGTGGTTCATGTGCTGAAACTGAGAGAGCGTGAATCATCTGCACGCTGCCCTTAGCGTATGTATGTGTGTCCTTTGGACAGTCTTTGATGTTTTCAAAATGTCTTGCGAAGATGGCATAATCTTGGAAGAATCTGCGATTTCACAGAGTGTTGCCACGTTGTGGAGTGATGGGAATGTGCCGCCCAAGTAGTGGAATTAAAAACGAAGTACAAGCATTTGCCATTTTTCCACTCCTTCCAGTCGCAACATGGCAATGGGGACTGCAGTTTTCGAACAGCACACCGAGTGATGAAGTCCAATGGAGCCATGTCTCAATTGGCAATTGCCGATTGTTGATCGTGTTTGCTCACTATCGCTTGCTGTGACCATGTCCCGTAAGCTTGTTTTGAGTTGGGGCCAGATGGGAATGCAATTGCAACCCATCTGTCAAAGCAAGCCTCGAAGATTTGGCGGGCATGTAAGTTGAAGACATTTGTGCGGTTAAATATTGTGACCTCGCACACAGAGGATGGTGTAGTCAGATTTTCCATGTGGAATGTGGAGGCTAGTCCTCTATAGTATGCCCCAGTGGCGCTCTGAGTCCCCTTTTCTGCACTTTTAATGGCTAATGCCCATTGATGTTGAGCTGCTCTATCTGTAGCTGCAGTTGGACCTGCAACATACGAAGTTTGATGCCGTGATCCGTATCAGTATTATCAGCATTATTTAAGTATCTGTATTATCAAGGATCTTGCAGTGTCTGTTTGGAAGTGCGATGAACGTAACGCACTTTACATTCAGTCAGTGCTTTATATTGGCTTCCTAGTCTGTCCAGATTGTGAAGCATGTCAGAACTGCGAACCACGTATCCAATTCTAGGTTAGTTCGGTTTATTTGAGGTGTTTGAAGGGAGAGGTGCGCGCAACAAGGAAGCCCACAGATGGCTCAACCCCACAATAGACCTCAAATACTATGGTCTATTTTGAGATGCGTGCCACATGAAGCGTGCACAAGCTTAAAACCCGCCAATTCTAGCTAGACTTGATTTGGTGAGGAGTTGATATCAATAAAAACGTTCTAAAGGAACCCATTGTGCTTATGCTGGGCTCGATGCGAGCTTGAATTTGAACTCAACTTTTTTGAATCTGGGACCTTCTCCGATCTTAAAAACTTTGAAATTGGTGGCGGTAGGTGGCTTTCATATCAGCTATGATGTCCTAAAGGATGAAGCAGGCAGAGAAGGTAGCGAAGAGTTCGAAATGAGCTCTTAGGCTTTGTAGAAAATGTCTGTTCTGATTGAAACAGCAAGGGCGGTCTTGAAAGCACCAATCTCATACCCAAGGGGGTTACTAATTCTTGAAGGACTCTTATGAAGGCTCCATAGCTTTCTTTAGAATTGTGGGGGCATTGTTTGGTTGGCAGCATGTTTGTACCCAAGGACGTCCATCTGCCCCTCAGGGGTTCTTGGGGCTCGGGCACTTGGAAGGGGATCCTTTTTTGGCACGCCCTACCAACGGTGGGCAGAATCCAGATATCCTGGCATCATGCCTACACGTGGGCTGGCCTTGATCTCCTGAGTCGGAACTTAATATCTGACAGATTTGGCCAACAAAATTAGACCGTTCTTGCTTGTCAAGGGTATTTATACAAATTCGAAGTGTGTTTAATCCGTAATATGTTTACTACGCTGGCCGTGTCTTGGCCTATTTTGGCATGACTGCTTGATCGTTGCCAGAAGGTTTGCCGTGGAGGAAACTTCATGGCGCCATCGGATGAACACTGGCCATCGGTGATAGCTAAAAATATGGTCCCAGAAGTGTTAGCATTACCATTATATGTGAAGCATTATCCGGGACTGCATGATACTATGCAGACTCGCGAGTGTGTGGACCGTTTTTATCTGACCTGCTCATGGTTTAGCCAGAGGACAATACAGCTTGCGGTGGAAATATCCAAAGCATCTTTAGCGTGAAAAGTCGGTGTTTGTGATCTTTGTTGTCGAACTTAGTTTTGAAAAGAAGAGGGGAGCTCGAGCTGTCAGCTGAGATAGGCCAATTTTATAGTTGGCTTAAGAAGGGATTGAGCAAGTGCTTCTGAGATGCTCTTCCCGTTTTTGACCATGCTGATGGTCTAAACCTTTTTAGGTTGGGATCGGGGGAAGTAGCTAAAACATATCGCATGGTGAAGCACCCATGCATGCCGATGCACGTCTATGCTTACACATTCCTAGTTGTGTCATTTTGGAGTTCCTCAAGAGGTTATGGGTGTGTCTCTGCGGAGACTCTCTGCTTTAAAGCAGGAGCCCCTGGGTTTTTATCTCCTTGATTCTGCAAGAAGAGCCCCCAGGATGGTTTCTCCTTAGTTCTGCCGCAATCTTAGAAGGCACTGAAAGTGTATCCGAGGTTAAAAATTTAGCAATAACGACTGGGGAGCATACCGGCCAAATGTTGGGTTAAGCCATTGCTATCCCACAAATGGTTAGTAGTTATGGTATGCGGTTAGGATAGGCTTCACTCTTAATTAAATGGTTAGTCATGTTTCCGGTAATGTAATAGATTTCAAAGTCATGGCTTGGAGATCGACCTCCTGCCTTTACCAAACAACAATGGCTCGAGTCGGCCTCCCCACAGCTGTATCTATGCGTTCTTCGCATATATATGCCTCATTATGCGGGTGATTTATGTCTTCCGGGCCTCCTGCTTTGCCATTTGATGTCCGTGTTATACAGTGTCGGTGGCTCGTGGGTCGCACCTTTCGTTTCCTTTCGTTTTTTTTTTTTATGTACTTCTGATTTTTCTGGTTC
>MVGU01001529.1:47500-87965 GCA_002005505.1 Botryococcus braunii | reverse complement strand
AATAGTCACAAGCATTTTTCTACATGATCTGGCTTTTATATTCCTGCCTCTCATCCACGAATATACAGGAATTGATGTTTATTTCAGAAAGCGCCTTCGTCGCATAGCCGCTTTCGCTAGTACTAATGAATCAACACAAAGTCATGTAACTACAGCTGACTGTTTGATAAAAATAATGAGCAAAAAAAAAAAAAAAAAAAAAGCTGCCATGTATTTTGACCGAGCTTACTTGGATCATGGCCCCAGAAACCCCTAGCTGCTTGATATTACTCTCTAAGGCTGGAGAAGCGGTGATGGCAGCATCAATGCTATTTAAAGCGCTGCCCATCAGGCATTCCTTTGCCACAATCTGCGCAAGCTGTCTGGCAAGCTTGCATGCCTTGCGCAAGGCAGCTTGTGGGGCGACCCGGCCGACGCCGATCTTCCAACTTTCCCATCTCCATTAGATTGATCCAATTCAGCTCACATGCCCTGACTGGCTGAAAAAGACATGCACAGCCTAGTTTATGTATTAGCAGTGTGCCCCATTTGGCGCGGTCATGCCCTGCCTCTTCAGAACAATGTGCCGCCGTCTCTCTCTCGTAAAGCCAGAGTCTCACTTCCGCCCTGCAATTCCGTCCCAACCTCTCAAACCTCTACTCCTCATCCTTGAAATCTTTGAACTCCAAATTCCACCAGTGGAAGCCCAGATGTGGTGTGCTATTATGCACAACAATAAACCCTCAAGTAAGTCCCATCCCACGTGGACAACCTAGGGTTGGATTGAGTCGTCTGTCGCGCAAGAGCAAGGAAACCTAGGAAATTCGACTATCGCTCGTTTGAGCATTAGCGGAGCTCACCGCCCACGGAGCTTGAAATAAAAATACAAAACATTCTTATTCCTTGCTATTGGCCACGTTTGAGAAGTTGCTTTTTATTTTCGGCGATTCTCAAGGTGCCGATCCGGGGCGTTCAGCCCTACTTCCTCATTTCTGACGCGGAATGCGTTTGTTACCGAAACAAAGTCATGTGAATGTTTTAAACGTAAGTTTAACAGCATTTGATGCAATGTGTATAAGAAATTTAAACTTTTTGCTCCAAATCAAGGGTGGGCCCATGCAATGGGGGCCATGGCAAGTGGCAGCACCGACTTGCTATGATTTCAAAATGATTTTTTACTAGTTCAATACTTGCTATACTGCATCAATCTCCATATTTCCTTGGTATTGCCAAGGCTGGACTCGGATGGCAATGTTGATGGCCATACCATGCACACATGTGATGCCACACAAATATGGCTCAAAAACTGAAGGGCCAGCATATTTTTCAACATGACTCTGCTTGAACATTGTTTAGATTCGCTGCCTTCTCATCCACCGAAATTATCACAGGAATCTGATGTTTATTTCAAGAAAGCGCCTTCGTCGCATAGCCGCTTTCGCTAGTACTAATGAATCAACACAAAGTCATGTAACTTGGGCAACCTACTCACATGCCTGGCCACAATTGTTGTGAGTTGGTGCAGTGGATGCCTGTGTGTGGAAGAGAGGGTCAATATATAAATTGATGGGCAGCAACACTTCAATGAGTCAGGACTTGATGGGGTGTGACTCTCGAAGCAGCAAGAGCGCTAGCGGGACGAGGAGCTTGGCTTTCAACAAGGCTGGCACATCCTGCGCTTGCATTTCGGGGACACTGGCCAACAACATGAATGGATTAGGCTTTCATATTAAATGTAAAGCTGAGGCTGCATTTGATGAGCATAGGAAGGCCATACTTCAAACCCACAGTGACGTTCTCGCTCTCGTATTTTTGACCGAGCTTACTTGGAATCATGGCCCCAGAAACCCCTAGCTGCTTGATATTACTCTCTTAGGCTGGAGAAGCGGTGATGGCAGCATCAATGCTATTTAAAGCGCTGCCCATCAGGCATTCCTTTGCCCACAATCTGCGCAAGCTGTCTGGCAAGCTTGCATGCCTTGCGCAAGGCAGCTTGTGGGGGCGACCCGGCCGACGCCGATCTTCCAACTTTCCCATCTCCATTAGATTGATCCAATTTAGCTCACATGCCCTGACTGGCTGAAAAAGACATGCACAGCCTAGTTTATGTATTAGCAGTGTGCCCCATTTGGCGCGGTCATGCCCTGCCTCTTCAGAACAATGTGCCGCCGTCTCTCTCTCGTAAAGCCAGAGTCTCACTTCCGCCCTGCAATTCCGTCCCAACCTCTCAAACCTCTACTCCTCATCCTTGAAATCTTTGAACTCCAAATTCCACCAGTGGAAGCCCAGATGTGGTGTGCTATTATGCACAACAATAAACCCTCAAGTAAGTCCCATCCCACGTGGACAACCTAGGGTTGGATTGAGTCGTCCACCCATGACAATAAATCTTGTCAGGCGCAAATCTGGGCCGCAGAAATCCGCATTTCAGGACATTTAATCAGGGGTTTTGAGGGCCATGGGCAGTACACGTGTGAGGCGTACTGCAAGTTGCCGTAGTACAAAGAAAATCTAGTGGGCCCTGCGCGACAAAGATGGTACAGTACCGCCCTGAAGTTGCAGGTGGGACATGCCTTTTGAAGCCCAGGGAGGTAAGGGCTCTGTTTGCAAGAGCTTTAGAGGGTGTTCCCAGGGCTTTCTTTTTGCAAGAGGCATACCAGTGGGTGGCCGTGGTGGCAAGGAGAAAGGGTGCGAAGTTTGGAGAGCATCGGGGAAGGGACGGAATTTTGCATGCCCAAGGTCCGAAAGGAAGCCGTGAGCCCGACACCTTGGTAACATTTTGCTGCAATATTTTCAAGCAATCCGTGATTGGTTTGGGGTATTTCTGAATGTTTTGGCTGGGCTGAAAGCCTGGCCCGTGTGAATGCGGACGGGCAGAGGGGAGGGGACGCACCCTCAAGGGGTGATGTTGGGCCCTACGCCGAGTTGCGGGGCCCAAAATTGAGAAATATGGTGAACTTCCACTTATTGGTGCAACTGGTGTGTGTGAAACCAAGCGTTGGTCATGTGTAGGGGCTGTATCTCGTCGGCCTAGCTTCCACCCACGTTTTGCCTTGCTCATGTAGGACCTTGATATTAAAGCTTGTGGGCTGTAAGTGCAAACTGGGGTTTTGCAGGCCAGACTTGCGTGAGTAACGCTGTGACAAGACTTCTTGTCATGGGTGTCGCGCAAGAGCAAGGAAACCTCGGAAATTCGACTATCGCTCGTTTGAGCATTAGCGGAGCTCACCGACCACGGAGCTTGAAATAAAAATACAAAACATTCTTATTCCTTGCTATTGGCCACGTTTGAGAAGTTGCTTTTTATTTTCGGCGATTCTCAAGGTGCCGATCCGGCGCATTCAGCCCTACTTCCTCATTTCTGACGCGGAATGCGTTTGTTACCGAAACAAAGTCATGTGAATGTTTCAAACGTAAGTTTGAAAGCATTTGATGCAATTTGTATAAGAAATTTCGACTTTTTGCTCCAAATCAAGGGTGGGCCCGTGCAATGGGGGCCATGGCAAGTGGCAGCACCGACTTGCTATGATTTCAAAATGATTTTTTACTAGTTCAATACTTGCTATACTGCATCAATCTCCATATTTCCTTGGTATTGCCAAGGCTGGACTCGGATGGCAATGTTGATGGCTATACCATGCCCACATGTGATGCCACACAAATATGGCTCAAAAACTGAAGGGCCAGCATATTTTTCTACATGACTCTGCTTGAACATTGTTTATATTCGCTGCCTTCTCATCCACCGAAATCATCACAGGAATCTGATGTTTATTTCAAGAAAGCGCCTTCGTCGCATAGCCGCTTTCGCTAGTACTAATGAATCAACACAAAGTCATGTAACTTGGGCAACCTACTCACATGCCTGGCCACAATTGTTGTGAGTTGGTGCAGTGGATGCCTGTGTGTGGAAGAGAGGGTCAATATATAAATTGATGGGCAGCAACACTTCAATGAGTCAGGACTTGATGGGGTGTGACTCTCGAAGCAGCAAGAGCGCTAGCGGGACGAGGAGCTTGGCTTTCAACAAGGCTGGCACATCCTGCGCTTGCATTTCGGGGACACTGGCCAACAACATGAATGGATTAGGCTTTCATATTAAATGTAAAGCTGAGGCTGCATTTGATGAGCATAGGAAGGCCATAATTCAAACCCACAGTGACGTTCTCGCTCTCGTATTTTTGACCGAGCTTACTTGGAATCATGGCCCCAGAAACCCCTAGCTGCTTGATATTACTCTCTAGGCTGGAGAAGCGGTGATGGCAGCATCAATGCTATTTAAAGCGCTGCCCATCAGGCATTCCTTTGCCCACAATCTGCGCAAGCTGTCTGGCAAGCTTGCATGCCTTGCGCAAGGCAGCTTGTGGGGGCGACCCGGCCGACGCCGATCTTCCAACTTTCCCATCTCCATTAGATTGATCCAATTCAGCTCACATGCCCTGACTGGCTGAAAAAGACATGCACAGCCTAGTTTATGTATTAGCAGTGTGCCCCATTTGCCGCGGTCATGCCCTGCCTCTTCAGAACAATGTGCCGCCGTCTCTCTCTCGTAAAGCCAGAGTCTCACTTCCGCCCTGCAATTCCGTCCCAACCTCTCAAACCTCTACTCCTCATCCTTGAAATCTTTGAACTCCAAATTCCACCAGTGGAAGCCCAGATGTGGTGTGCTATTATGCACAACAATAAACCCTCAAGTAAGTCCCATCCCACGTGGACAACCTAGGGTTGGATTGAGTCGTCTGTCGCGCAAGAGCAAGGAAACCTCGGAAATTCGACTATCGCTCGTTTGAGCATTAGCGGAGCTCACCGCCCACGGAGCTTGAAATAAAAATACAAAACATTCTTATTCCTTGCTATTGGCCACGTTTGAGAAGTTGCTTTTTATTTTCGGCGATTCTCAAGGTGCCGATCCGGGGCGTTCAGCCCTACTTCCTCATTTCTGACGCGGAATGCGTTTGTTACCGAAACAAAGTCATGTGAATGTTTTAAACGTAAGTTTAAAGCATTTGATGCAATGTGTATAAGAAATTTAAACTTTTTGCTCCAAATCAAGGGTGGGCCCATGCAATGGGGGCCATGGCAAGTGGCAGCACCGACTTGCTATGATTTCAAAATGATTTTTTACTAGTTCAATACTTGCTATACTGCATCAATCTCCATATTTCCTTGGTATTGCCAAGGCTGGACTCGGATGGCAATGTTGATGGCCATACCATGCCCACATGTGATGCCACACAAATATGGCTCAAAAACTGAAGGGCCAGCATATTTTTCTACATGACTCTGCTTGAACATTGTTTAGATTCGCTGCCTTCTCATCCACCGAAATTATCACAGGAATCTGATGTTTATTTCAAGAAAGCGCCTTCGTCGCATAGCCGCTTTCGCTAGTACTAATGAATCAACACAAAGTCATGTAACTTGGGCAACCTACTCACATGCCTGGCCACAATTGTTGTGAGTTGGTGCAGTGGATGCCTGTGTGTGGAAGAGAGGGTCAATATATAAATTGATGGGCAGCAACACTTCAATGAGTCAGGACTTGATGGGGTGTGACTCTCGAAGCAGCAAGAGCGCTAGCGGGACGAGGAGCTTGGCTTTCAACAAGGCTGGCACATCCTGCGCTTGCATTTCGGGGACACTGGCCAACAACATGAATGGATTAGGCTTTCATATTAAATGTAAAGCTGAGGCTGCATTTGATGAGCATAGGAAGGCCATAATTCAAACCCACAGTGACGTTCTCGCTCTCGTATTTTTGACCGAGCTTACTTGGAATCATGGCCCCAGAAACCCCTAGCTGCTTGATATTACTCTCTAAGGCTGGAGAAGCGGTGATGGCAGCATCAATGCTATTTAAAGCGCTGCCCATCAGGCATTCCTTTGCCCACAATCTGCGCAAGCTGTCTGGCAAGCTTGCATGCCTTGCGCAAGGCAGCTTGTGGGGGCGACCCGGCCGACGCCGATCTTCCAACTTTCCCATCTCCATTAGATTGATCCAATTCAGCTCACATGCCCTGACTGGCTGAAAAAGACATGCACAGCCTAGTTTATGTATTAGCAGTGTGCCCCATTTGGCGCGGTCATGCCCTGCCTCTTCAGAACAATGTGCCGCCGTCTCTCTCTCGTAAAGCCAGAGTCTCACTTCCGCCCTGCAATTCCGTCCCAACCTCTCAAACCTCTACTCCTCATCCTTGAAATCTTTGAACTCCAAATTCCACCAGTGGAAGCCCAGATGTGGTGTGCTATTATGCACAACAATAAACCCTCAAGTAAGTCCCATCCCACGTGGACAACCTAGGGTTGGATTGAGTCGTCCACCCATGACAATAAATCTTGTCAGGCGCAAATCTGGGCCGCAGAAATCCGCATTTCAGGACATTTAATCAGGGGTTTTGAGGGCCATGGGCAGTACACGTGTGAGGCGTACTGCAAGTTGCCGTAGTACAAAGAAAATCTAGTGGGCCCTGCGCGACAAAGATGGTACAGTACCGCCCTGAAGTTGCAGGTGGGACATGCCTTTTGAAGCCCAGGGAGGTAAGGGCTCTGTTTGCAAGAGCTTTAGAGGGTGTTCCCAGGGCTTTCTTTTTGCAAGAGGCATACCAGTGGGTGGCCGTGGTGGCAAGGAGAAAGGGTGCGAAGTTTGGAGAGCATCGGGGAAGGGACGGAATTTTGCATGCCCAAGGTCCGAAAGGAAGCCGTGAGCCCGACACCTTGGTAACATTTTGCTGCAATATTTTCAAGCAATCCGTGATTGGTTTGGGGTATTTCTGAATGTTTTGGCTGGGCTGAAAGCCTGGCCCGTGTGAATGCGGACGGGCAGAGGGGAGGGGACGCACCCTCAAGGGTGATGTTGGGCCCTACGCCGAGTTGCGAGGCCCAAAATTGAGAAATATGGTGAACTTCCACTTATTGGTGCAACTGGTGTGTGTGAAACCAAGCGTTGGTCATGTGTAGGGGCTGTATCTCGTCGGCCTAGCTTCCACCCACGTTTTGCCTTGCTCATGTAGGACCTTGATATTAAAGCTTGTGGGCTGTAAGTGCAAACTGGGGTTTTGCAGGCCAGACTTGCGTGAGTAACGCTGTGACAAGACTTCTTGTCATGGGTGTCGCGCAAGAGCAAGGAAACCTCGGAAATTCGACTATCGCTCGTTTGAGCATTAGCGGAGCTCACCGACCACGGAGCTTGAAATAAAAATACAAAACATTCTTATTCCTTGCTATTGGCCACGTTTGAGAAGTTGCTTTTTATTTTCGGCGATTCTCAAGGTGCCGATCCGGCGCATTCAGCCCTACTTCCTCATTTCTGACGCGGAATGCGTTTGTTACCGAAACAAAGTCATGTGAATGTTTCAAACGTAAGTTTGAAAGCATTTGATGCAATTTGTATAAGAAATTTCGACTTTTTGCTCCAAATCAAGGGTGGGCCCGTGCAATGGGGGCCATGGCAAGTGGCAGCACCGACTTGCTATGATTTCAAAATGATTTTTTACTAGTTCAATACTTGCTATACTGCATCAATCTCCATATTTCCTTGGTATTGCCAAGGCTGGACTCGGATGGCAATGTTGATGGCATACCATGCCCACATGTGATGCCACACAAATATGGCTCAAAAACTGAAGGGCCAGCATATTTTTCTACATAACTCTGCTTGAACATTGTTTATATTCGCTGCCTTCTCATCCACCGAAATCATCACAGGAATCTGATGTTTATTTCAAGAAAGCGCCTTCGTCGCATAGCCGCTTTCGCTAGTACTAATGAATCAACACAAAGTCATGTAACTTGGGCAACCTACTCACATGCCTGGCCACAATTGTTGTGAGTTGGTGCAGTGGATGCCTGTGTGTGGAAGAGAGGGTCAATATATAAATTGATGGGCAGCAACACTTCAATGAGTCAGGACTTGATGGGGTGTGACTCTCGAAGCAGCAAGAGCGCTAGCGGGACGAGGAGCTTGGCTTTCAACAAGGCTGGCACATCCTGCGCTTGCATTTCGGGGACACTGGCCAACAACATGAATGGATTAGGCTTTCATATTAAATGTAAAGCTGAGGCTGCATTTGATGAGCATAGGAAGGCCATAATTCAAACCCACAGTGACGTTCTCGCTCTCGTATTTTTGACCGAGCTTACTTGGAATCATGGCCCCAGAAACCCCTAGCTGCTTGATATTACTCTCTAAGGCTGGAGAAGCGGTGATGGCAGCATCAATGCTATTTAAAGCGCTGCCCATCAGGCATTCCTTTGCCCACAATCTGCGCAAGCTGTCTGGCAAGCTTGCATGCCTTGCGCAAGGCAGCTTGTGGGGGCGACCCGGCCGACGCCGATCTTCCAACTTTCCCATCTCCATTAGATTGATCCAATTCAGCTCACATGCCCTGACTGGCTGAAAAAGACATGCACAGCCTAGTTTATGCATTAGCAGTGTGCCCCATTTGCCGCGGTCATGCCCTGCCTCTTCAGAACAATGTGCCGCCGTCTCTCTCTCGTAAAGCCAGAGTCTCACTTCCGCCCTGCAATTCCGTCCCAACCTCTCAAACCTCTACTCCTCATCCTTGAAATCTTTGAACTCCAAATTCCACCAGTGGAAGCCCAGATGTGGTGTGCTTTATGCACAACAATAAACCCTCAAGTAAGTCCCATCCCACGTGGACAACCTAGGGTTGGATTGAGTCGTCTGTCGCGCAAGAGCAAGGAAACCTCGGAAATTCGACTATCGCTCGTTTGAGCATTAGCGGAGCTCACCGCCCACGGAGCTTGAAATAAAAATACAAAACATTCTTATTCCTTGCTATTGGCCACGTTTGAGAAGTTGCTTTTTATTTTCGGCGATTCTCAAGGTGCCGATCCGGGGCGTTCAGCCCTACTTCCTCATTTCTGACGCGGAATGCGTTTGTTACCGAAACAAAGTCATGTGAATGTTTTAAACGTAAGTTTAAAGCATTTGATGCAATGTGTATAAGAAATTTAAACTTTTTGCTCCAAATCAAGGGTGGGCCCATGCAATGGGGGCCATGGCAAGTGGCAGCACCGACTTGCTATGATTTCAAAATGATTTTTTACTAGTTCAATACTTGCTATACTGCATCAATCTCCATATTTCCTTGGTATTGCCAAGGCTGGACTCGGATGGCAATGTTGATGGCCATACCATGCCCACATGTGATGCCACACAAATATGGCTCAAAAACTGAAGGGCCAGCATATTTTTCTACATGACTCTGCTTGAACATTGTTTAGATTCGCTGCCTTCTCATCCACCGAAATTATCACAGGAATCTGATGTTTATTTCAAGAAAGCGCCTTCGTCGCATAGCCGCTTTCGCTAGTACTAATGAATCAACACAAGTCATGTAACTTGGGCAACCTACTCACATGCCTGGCCACAATTGTTGTGAGTTGGTGCAGTGGATGCCTGTGTGTGGAAGAGAGGGTCAATATATAAATTGATGGGCAGCAACACTTCAATGAGTCAGGACTTGATGGGGTGTGACTCTCGAAGCAGCAAGAGCGCTAGCGGGACGAGGAGCTTGGCTTTCAACAAGGCTGGCACATCCTGCGCTTGCATTTCGGGGACACTGGCCAACAACATGAATGGATTAGGCTTTCATATTAAATGTAAAGCTGAGGCTGCATTTGATGAGCATAGGAAGGCCATAATTCAAACCCACAGTGACGTTCTCGCTCTCGTATTTTTGACCGAGCTTACTTGGAATCATGGCCCCAGAAACCCCTAGCTGCTTGATATTACTCTCTTAGGCTGGAGAAGCGGTGATGGCAGCATCAATGCTATTTAAAGCGCTGCCCATCAGGCATTCCTTTGCCCACAATCTGCGCAAGCTGTCTGGCAAGCTTGCATGCCTTGCGCAAGGCAGCTTGTGGGGGCGACCCGGCCGACGCCGATCTTCCAACTTTCCCATCTCCATTAGATTGATCCAATTTAGCTCACATGCCCTGACTGGCTGAAAAAGACATGCACAGCCTAGTTTATGTATTAGCAGTGTGCCCCATTTGCCGCGGTCATGCCCTGCCTCTTCAGAACAATGTGCCGCCGTCTCTCTCTCGTAAAGCCAGAGTCTCACTTCCGCCCTGCAATTCCGTCCCAACCTCTCAAACCTCTACTCCTCATCCTTGAAATCTTTGAACTCCAAATTCCACCAGTGGAAGCCCAGATGTGGTGTGCTATTATGCACAACAATAAACCCTCAAGTAAGTCCCATCCCACGTGGACAACCTAGGGTTGGATTGAGTCGTCTGTCGCGCAAGAGCAAGGAAACCTCGGAAATTCGACTATCGCTCGTTTGAGCATTAGCGGAGCTCACCGCCCACGGAGCTTGAAATAAAAATACAAAACATTCTTATTCCTTGCTATTGGCCACGTTTGAGAAGTTGCTTTTTATTTTCGGCGATTCTCAAGGTGCCGATCCGGGGCGTTCAGCCCTACTTCCTCATTTCTGACGCGGAATGCGTTTGTTACCGAAACAAAGTCATGTGAATGTTTTAAACGTAAGTTTAACAGCATTTGATGCAATGTGTATAAGAAATTTAAACTTTTTGCTCCAAATCAAGGGTGGGCCCATGCAATGGGGGCCATGGCAAGTGGCAGCACCGACTTGCTATGATTTCAAAATGATTTTTTACTAGTTCAATACTTGCTATACTGCATCAATCTCCATATTTCCTTGGTATTGCCAAGGCTGGACTCGGATGGCAATGTTGATGGCCATACCATGCCCACATGTGATGCCACACAAATATGGCTCAAAAACTGAAGGGCCAGCATATTTTTCTACATGACTCTGCTTGAACATTGTTTAGATTCGCTGCCTTCTCATCCACCGAAATTATCACAGGAATCTGATGTTTATTTCAAGAAAGCGCCTTCGTCGCATAGCCGCTTTCGCTAGTACTAATGAATCAACACAAAGTCATGTAACTTGGGCAACCTACTCACATGCCTGGCCACAATTGTTGGAAGTTGGTGCAGTGGATGCCTGTGTGTGGAAGAGAGGGTCAATATATAAATTGATGGGCAGCAACACTTCAATGAGTCAGGACTTGATGGGGTGTGACTCTCGAAGCAGCAAGAGCGCTAGCGGGACGAGGAGCTTGGCTTTCAACAAGGCTGGCACATCCTGCGCTTGCATTTCGGGGACACTGGCCAACAACATGAATGGATTAGGCTTTCATATTAAATGTAAAGCTGAGGCTGCATTTGATGAGCATAGGAAGGCCATAATTCAAACCCACAGTGACGTTCTCGCTCTCGTATTTTTGACCGAGCTTACTTGGAATCATGGCCCCAGAAACCCCTAGCTGCTTGATATTACTCTCTAAGGCTGGAGAAGCGGTGATGGCAGCATCAATGCTATTTAAAGCGCTGCCCATCAGGCATTCCTTTGCCCACAATCTGCGCAAGCTGTCTGGCAAGCTTGCATGCCTTGCGCAAGGCAGCTTGTGGGGGCGACCCGGCCGACGCCGATCTTCCAACTTTCCCATCTCCATTAGATTGATCCAATTCAGCTCACATGCCCTGACTGGCTGAAAAAGACATGCACAGCCTAGTTTATGTATTAGCAGTGTGCCCCATTTGCCGCGGTCATGCCCTGCCTCTTCAGAACAATGTGCCGCCGTCTCTCTCTCGTAAAGCCAGAGTCTCACTTCCGCCCTGCAATTCCGTCCCAACCTCTCAAACCTCTACTCCTCATCCTTGAAATCTTTGAACTCCAAATTCCACCAGTGGAAGCCCAGATGTGGTGTGCTTTATGCACAACAATAAACCCTCAAGTAAGTCCCATCCCACGTGGACAACCTAGGGTTGGATTGAGTCGTCTGTCGCGCAAGAGCAAGGAAACCTCGGAAATTCGACTATCGCTCGTTTGAGCATTAGCGGAGCTCACCGCCCACGGAGCTTGAAATAAAAATACAAAACATTCTTATTCCTTGCTATTGGCCACGTTTGAGAAGTTGCTTTTTATTTTCGGCGATTCTCAAGGTGCCGATCCGGGGCGTTCAGCCCTACTTCCTCATTTCTGACGCGGAATGCGTTTGTTACCGAAACAAAGTCATGTGAATGTTTTAAACGTAAGTTTAAAAGCATTTGATGCAATGTGTATAAGAAATTTAAACTTTTTGCTCCAAATCAAGGGTGGGCCCATGCAATGGGGGCCATGGCAAGTGGCAGCACCGACTTGCTATGATTTCAAAATGATTTTTTACTAGTTCAATACTTGCTATACTGCATCAATCTCCATATTTCTTTGGTATTGCCAAGGCTGGACTCGGATGGCAATGTTGATGGCCATACCATGCCCACATGTGATGCCACACAAATATGGCTCAAAAACTGAAGGGCCAGCATATTTTTCTACATGACTCTGCTTGAACATTGTTTAGATTCGCTGCCTTCTCATCCACCGAAATTATCACAGGAATCTGATGTTTATTTCAAGAAAGCGCCTTCGTCGCATAGCCGCTTTCGCTAGTACTAATGAATCAACACAAAGTCATGTAACTTGGGCAACCTACTCACATGCCTGGCCACAATTGTTGTGAGTTGGTGCAGTGGATGCCTGTGTGTGGAAGAGAGGGTCAATATATAAATTGATGGGCAGCAACACTTCAATGAGTCAGGACTTGATGGGGTGTGACTCTCGAAGCAGCAAGAGCGCTAGCGGGACGCGGAGCTTGGCTTTCAACAAGGCTGGCACATCCTGCGCTTGCATTTCGGGGACACTGGCCAACAACATGAATGGATTAGGCTTTCATATTAAATGTAAAGCTGAGGCTGCATTTGATGAGCATAGGAAGGCCATAATTCAAACCCACAGTGACGTTCTCGCTCTCGTATTTTTGACCGAGCTTACTTGGAATCATGGCCCCAGAAACCCCTAGCTGCTTGATATTACTCTCTTAGGCTGGAGAAGCGGTGATGGCAGCATCAATGCTATTTAAAGCGCTGCCCATCAGGCATTCCTTTGCCCACAATCTGCGCAAGCTGTCTGGCAAGCTTGCATGCCTTGCGCAAGGCAGCTTGTGGGGGCGACCCGGCCGACGCCGATCTTCCAACTTTCCCATCTCCATTAGATTGATCCAATTTAGCTCACATGCCCTGACTGGCTGAAAAAGACATGCACAGCCTAGTTTATGTATTAGCAGTGTGCCCCATTTGCCGCGGTCATGCCCTGCCTCTTCAGAACAATGTGCCGCCGTCTCTCTCTCGTAAAGCCAGAGTCTCACTTCCGCCCTGCAATTCCGTCCCAACCTCTCAAACCTCTACTCCTCATCCTTGAAATCTTTGAACTCCAAATTCCACCAGTGGAAGCCCAGATGTGGTGTGCTATTATGCACAACAATAAACCCTCAAGTAAGTCCCATCCCACGTGGACAACCTAGGGTTGGATCGAGTCGTCTGTCGCGCAAGAGCAAGGAAACCTCGGAAATTCGACTATCGCTCGTTTGAGCATTAGCGGAGCTCACCGCCCACGGAGCTTGAAATAAAAATACAAAACATCTTATTCCTTGCTATTGGCCACGTTTGAGAAGTTGCTTTTTATTTTCGGCGATTCTCAAGGTGCCGATCCGGGGCGTTCAGCCCTACTTCCTCATTTCTGACGCGGAATGCGTTTGTTACCGAAACAAAGTCATGTGAATGTTTTAAACGTAAGTTTAAAGCATTTGATGCAATGTGTATAAGAAATTTAAACATTTTGCTCCAAATCAAGGGTGGGCCCATGCAATGGGGGCCATGGCAAGTGGCAGCACCGACTTGCTATGATTTCAAAATGATTTTTTACTAGTTCAATACTTGCTATACTGCATCAATCTCCATATTTCCTTGGTATTGCCAAGGCTGGACTCGGATGGCAATGTTGATGGCCATACCATGCCCACATGTGATGCCACACAAATATGGCTCAAAAACTGAAGGGCCAGCATATTTTTCTACATGACTCTGCTTGAACATTGTTTAGATTCGCTGCCTTCTCATCCACCGAAATTATCACAGGAATCTGATGTTTATTTCAAGAAAGCGCCTTCGTCGCATAGCCGCTTTCGCTAGTACTAATGAATCAACACAAAGTCATGTAACTTGGGCAACCTACTCACATGCCTGGCCACAATTGTTGTGAGTTGGTGCAGTGGATGCCTGTGTGTGGAAGAGAGGGTCAATATATAAATTGATGGGCAGCAACACTTCAATGAGTCAGGACTTGATGGGGTGTGACTCTCGAAGCAGCAAGAGCGCTAGCGGACGAGGAGCTTGGCTTTCAACAAGGCTGGCACATCCTGCGCTTGCATTTCGGGGACACTGGCCAACAACATGAATGGATTAGGCTTTCATATTAAATGTAAAGCTGAGGCTGCATTGATGAGCATAGGAAGGCCATAATTCAAACCCACAGTGACGTTCTCGCTCTCGTATTTTTGACCGAGCTTACTTGGAATCATGGCCCCAGAAACCCCTAGCTGCTTGATATTACTCTCTAAGGCTGGAGAAGCGGTGATGGCAGCATCAATGCTATTTAAAGCGCTGCCCATCAGGCATTCCTTTGCCCACAATCTGCGCAAGCTGTCTGGCAAGCTTGCATGCCTTGCGCAAGGCAGCTTGTGGGGGCGACCCGGCCGACGCCGATCTTCCAACTTTCCCATCTCCATTAGATTGATCCAATTAGCTCACATGCCCTGACTGGCTGAAAAAGACATGCACAGCCTAGTTTATGTATTAGCAGTGTGCCCCATTTGGCGCGGTCATGCCCTGCCTCTTCAGAACAATGTGCCGCCGTCTCTCTCTCGTAAAGCCAGAGTCTCACTTCCGCCCTGCAATTCCGTCCCAACCTCTCAAACCTCTACTCCTCATCCTTGAAATCTTTGAACTCCAAATTCCACCAGTGGAAGCCCAGATGTGGTGTGCTATTATGCACAACAATAAACCCTCAAGTAAGTCCCATCCCACGTGGACAACCTAGGGTTGGATTGAGTCGTCACCCATGACAATAAATCTTGTCAGGCGCAAATCTGGGCCGCAGAAATCCGCATTTCAGGACATTTAATCAGGGGTTTTGAGGGCCATGGGCAGTACACGTGTGAGGCGTACTGCAAGTTGCCGTAGTACAAAGAAAATCTAGTGGGCCCTGCGCGACAAAGATGGTACAGTACCGCCCTGAAGTTGCAGGTGGGACTTGCCGTTTGAAGCCCGGGAGGTAAGGGCTCTGTTTGCAAGAGCTTTAGAGGGGTTCCCAGGGCTTTCTTTTTGCAAGAGGCATACCAGTGGGTGGCCGTGGTGGCAAGGAGAAAGGGTGCGAAGTTTGGAGAGCATCGGGGAAGGGACGGAATTTTGCATGCCCAAGGTCCGAAAGGAAGCCGTGAGCCCGACACCTTGGTAACATTTTGCTGCAATATTTTCAAGCAATCCGTGATTGGTTTGGGGTATTTCTGAATGTTTTGGCTGGGCTGAAAGCCTGGCCCGTGTGAATGCGGACGGGCAGAGGGGAGGGGACGCACCCTCAAGGGGTGATGTTGGGCCCTACGCCGAGTTGCGGGGCCCAAAATTGAGAAATATGGTGAACTTCCACTTGTTGGTGCAACTGGTGTGTGTGAAACCAAGCGTTGGTCATGTGTAGGGGCTGTATCTCGTCGGCCTAGCTTCCACCCACGTTTTGCCTTGCTCATGTAGGACCTTGATATTAAAGCTTGTGGGCTGTAAGTGCAAACTGGGGTTTTGCAGGCCAGACTTGCGTGAGTAACGCTGTGACAAGACTTCTTGTCATGGGTGTCGCGCAAGAGCAAGGAAACCTCGGAAATTCGACTATCGCTCGTTTGAGCATTAGCGGAGCTCACCGACCACGGAGCTTGAAATAAAAATACAAAACATTCTTATTCCTTGCTATTGGCCACGTTTGAGAAGTTGCTTTTTATTTTCGGCGATTCTCAAGGTGCCGATCCGGGGCATTCAGCCCTACTTCCTCATTTCTGACGCGGAATGCGTTTGTTACCGAAACAAAGTCATGTGAATGTTTCAAACGTAAGTTTGAAAGCATTTGATGCAATTGTATAAGAAATTTCGACTTTTTGCTCCAAATCAAGGGTGGGCCCATGCAATGGGGGCCATGGCAAGTGGCAGCACCGACTTGCTATGATTTCAAAATGATTTTTTACTAGTTCAATACTTGCTATACTGCATCAATCTCCATATTTCCTTGGTATTGCCAAGGCTGGACTCGGATGGCAATGTTGATGGCCATACCATGCCCACATGTGATGCCACACAAATATGGCTCAAAAACTGAAGGGCCAGCATATTTTTCTACATGACTCTGCTTGAACATTGTTTAGATTCGCTGCCTTCTCATCCACCGAAATTATCACAGGAATCTGATGTTTATTTCAAGAAAGCGCCTTCGTCGCATAGCCGCTTTCGCTAGTACTAATGAATCAACACAAAGTCATGTAACTTGGGCAACCTACTCACATGCCTGGCCACAATTGTTGTGAGTTGGTGCAGTGGATGCCTGTGTGTGGAAGAGAGGGTCAATATATAAATTGATGGGCAGCAACACTTCAATGAGTCAGGACTTGATGGGGTGTGACTCTCGAAGCAGCAAGAGCGCTAGCGGGACGAGGAGCTTGGCTTTCAACAAGGCTGGCACATCCTGCGCTTGCATTTCGGGGACACTGGCCAACAACATGAATGGATTAGGCTTTCATATTAAATGTAAAGCTGAGGCTGCATTTGATGAGCATAGGAAGGCCATAATTCAAACCCACAGTGACGTTCTCGCTCTCGTATTTTTGACCGAGCTTACTTGGAATCATGGCCCCAGAAACCCCTAGCTGCTTGATATTACTCTCTAGGCTGGAGAAGCGGTGATGGCAGCATCAATGCTATTTAAAGCGCTGCCCATCAGGCATTCCTTTGCCCACAATCTGCGCAAGCTGTCTGGCAAGCTTGCATGCCTTGCGCAAGGCAGCTTGTGGGGGCGACCCGGCCGACGCCGATCTTCCAACTTTCCCATCTCCATTAGATTGATCCAATTTAGCTCACATGCCCTGACTGGCTGAAAAAGACATGCACAGCCTAGTTTATGTATTAGCAGTGTGCCCCATTTGGCGCGGTCATGCCCTGCCTCTTCAGAACAATGTGCCGCCGTCTCTCTCTCGTAAAGCCAGAGTCTCACTTCCGCCCTGCAATTCCGTCCCAACCTCTCAAACCTCTACTCCTCATCCTTGAAATCTTTGAACTCCAAATTCCACCAGTGGAAGCCCAGATGTGGTGTGCTATTATGCACAACAATAAACCCTCAAGTAAGTCCCATCCCACGTGGACAACCTAGGGTTGGATTGAGTCGTCCACCCATGACAATAAATCTTGTCAGGCGCAAATCTGGGCCGCAGAAATCCGCATTTCAGGACATTTAATCAGGGGTTTTGAGGGCCATGGGCAGTACACGTGTGAGGCGTACTGCAAGTTGCCGTAGTACAAAGAAAATCTAGTGGGCCCTGCGCGACAAAGATGGTACAGTACCGCCCTGAAGTTGCAGGTGGGACATGCCTTTTGAAGCCCAGGGAGGTAAGGGCTCTGTTTGCAAGAGCTTTAGAGGGTGTTCCCAGGGCTTTCTTTTTGCAAGAGGCATACCAGTGGGTGGCCGTGGTGGCAAGGAGAAAGGGTGCGAAGTTTGGAGAGCATCGGGGAAGGGACGGAATTTTGCATGCCCAAGGTCCGAAAGGAAGCCGTGAGCCCGACACCTTGGTAACATTTTGCTGCAATATTTTCAAGCAATCCGTGATTGGTTTGGGGTATTTCTGAATGTTTTGGCTGGGCTGAAAGCCTGGCCCGTGTGAATGCGGACGGGCAGAGGGGAGGGGACGCACCCTCAAGGGGTGATGTTGGGCCCTACGCCGAGTTGCGGGGCCCAAAATTGAGAAATATGGTGAACTTCCACTTATTGGTGCAACTGGTGTGTGTGAAACCAAGCGTTGGTCATGTGTAGGGGCTGTATCTCGTCGGCCTAGCTTCCACCCACGTTTTGCCTTGCTCATGTAGGACCTTGATATTAAAGCTTGTGGGCTGTAAGTGCAAACTGGGGTTTTGCAGGCCAGACTTGCGTGAGTAACGCTGTGACAAGACTTCTTGTCATGGGTGTCGCGCAAGAGCAAGGAAACCTCGGAAATTCGACTATCGCTCGTTTGAGCATTAGCGGAGCTCACCGACCACGGAGCTTGAAATAAAAATACAAAACATTCTTATTCCTTGCTATTGGCCACGTTTGAGAAGTTGCTTTTTATTTTCGGCGATTCTCAAGGTGCCGATCCGGGGCATTCAGCCCTACTTCCTCATTTCTGACGCGGAATGCGTTTGTTACCGAAACAAAGTCATGTGAATGTTTCAAACGTAAGTTTGAAAGCATTTGATGCAATTTGTATAAGAAATTTCGACTTTTTGCTCCAAATCAAGGGTGGGCCCATGCAATGGGGGCCATGGCAAGTGGCAGCACCGACTTGCTATGATTTCAAAATGATTTTTTACTAGTTCAATACTTGCTATACTGCATCAATCTCCATATTTCCTTGGTATTGCCAAGGCTGGACTCGGATGGCAATGTTGATGGCCATACCATGCCCACATGTGATGCCACACAAATATGGCTCAAAAACTGAAGGGCCAGCATATTTTTCTACATGACTCTGCTTGAACATTGTTTAGATTCGCTGCCTTCTCATCCACCGAAATTATCACAGGAATCTGATGTTTATTTCAAGAAAGCGCCTTCGTCGCATAGCCGCTTTCGCTAGTACTAATGAATCAACACAAAGTCATGTAACTTGGGCAACCTACTCACATGCCTGGCCACAATTGTTGTGAGTTGGTGCAGTGGATGCCTGTGTGTGGAAGAGAGGGTCAATATATAAATTGATGGGCAGCAACACTTCAATGAGTCAGGACTTGATGGGGTGTGACTCTCGAAGCAGCAAGAGCGCTAGCGGGACGAGGAGCTTGGCTTTCAACAAGGCTGGCACATCCTGCGCTTGCATTTCGGGGACACTGGCCAACAACATGAATGGATTAGGCTTTCATATTAAATGTAAAGCTGAGGCTGCATTTGATGAGCATAGGAAGGCCATAATTCAAACCCACAGTGACGTTCTCGCTCTCGTATTTTTGACCGAGCTTACTTGGAATCATGGCCCCAGAAACCCCTAGCTGCTTGATATTACTCTCTTAGGCTGGAGAAGCGGTGATGGCAGCATCAATGCTATTTAAAGCGCTGCCCATCAGGCATTCCTTTGCCCACAATCTGCGCAAGCTGTCTGGCAAGCTTGCATGCCTTGCGCAAGGCAGCTTGTGGGGGCGACCCGGCCGACGCCGATCTTCCAACTTTCCCATCTCCATTAGATTGATCCAATTTAGCTCACATGCCCTGACTGGCTGAAAAAGACATGCACAGCCTAGTTTATGTATTAGCAGTGTGCCCCATTTGGCGCGGTCATGCCCTGCCTCTTCAGAACAATGTGCCGCCGTCTCTCTCTCGTAAAGCCAGAGTCTCACTTCCGCCCTGCAATTCCGTCCCAACCTCTCAAACCTCTACTCCTCATCCTTGAAATCTTTGAACTCCAAATTCCACCAGTGGAAGCCCAGATGTGGTGTGCTATTATGCACAACAATAAACCCTCAAGTAAGTCCCATCCCACGTGGACAACCTAGGGTTGGATTGAGTCGTCTGTCGCGCAAGAGCAAGGAAACCTCGGAAATTCGACTATCGCTCGTTTGAGCATTAGCGGAGCTCACCGCCCACGGAGCTTGAAATAAAAATACAAAACATTCTTATTCCTTGCTATTGGCCACGTTTGAGAAGTTGCTTTTTATTTTCGGCGATTCTCAAGGTGCCGATCCGGGGCGTTCAGCCCTACTTCCTCATTTCTGACGCGGAATGCGTTTGTTACCGAAACAAAGTCATGTGAATGTTTTAAACGTAAGTTTAAAGCATTTGATGCAATGTGTATAAGAAATTTAACTTTTTGCTCCAAATCAAGGGTGGGCCCATGCAATGGGGGCCATGGCAAGTGGCAGCACCGACTTGCTATGATTTCAAAATGATTTTTTACTAGTTCAATACTTGCTATACTGCATCAATCTCCATATTTCCTTGGTATTGCCAAGGCTGGACTCGGATGGCAATGTTGATGGCCATACCATGCCCACATGTGATGCCACACAAATATGGCTCAAAAACTGAAGGGCCAGCATATTTTTCTACATGACTCTGCTTGAACATTGTTTAGATTCGCTGCCTTCTCATCCACCGAAATTATCACAGGAATCTGATGTTTATTTCAAGAAAGCGCCTTCGTCGCATAGCCGCTTTCGCTAGTACTAATGAATCAACACAAAGTCATGTAACTTGGGCAACCTACTCACATGCCTGGCCACAATTGTTGTGAGTTGGTGCAGTGGATGCCTGTGTGTGGAAGAGAGGGTCAATATATAAATTGATGGGCAGCAACACTTCAATGAGTCAGGACTTGATGGGGTGTGACTCTCGAAGCAGCAAGAGCGCTAGCGGGACGCGGAGCTTGGCTTTCAACAAGGCTGGCACATCCTGCGCTTGCATTTCGGGGACACTGGCCAACAACATGAATGGATTAGGCTTTCATATTAAATGTAAAGCTGAGGCTGCATTTGATGAGCATAGGAAGGCCATAATTCAAACCCACAGTGACGTTCTCGCTCTCGTATTTTTGACCGAGCTTACTTGGAATCATGGCCCCAGAAACCCCTAGCTGCTTGATATTACTCTCTAAGGCTGGAGAAGCGGTGATGGCAGCATCAATGCTATTTAAAGCGCTGCCCATCAGGCATTCCTTTGCCCACAATCTGCGCAAGCTGTCTGGCAAGCTTGCATGCCTTGCGCAAGGCAGCTTGTGGGGGCGACCCGGCCGACGCCGATCTTCCAACTTTCCCATCTCCATTAGATTGATCCAATTCAGCTCACATGCCCTGACTGGCTGAAAAAGACATGCACAGCCTAGTTTATGTATTAGCAGTGTGCCCCATTTGGCGCGGTCATGCCCTGCCTCTTCAGAACAATGTGCCGCCGTCTCTCTCTCGTAAAGCCAGAGTCTCACTTCCGCCCTGCAATTCCGTCCCAACCTCTCAAACCTCTACTCCTCATCCTTGAAATCTTTGAACTCCAAATTCCACCAGTGGAAGCCCAGATGTGGTGTGCTATTATGCACAACAATAAACCCTCAAGTAAGTCCCATCCCACGTGGACAACCTAGGGTTGGATTGAGTCGTCTGTCGCGCAAGAGCAAGGAAACCTCGGAAATTCGACTATCGCTCGTTTGAGCATTAGCGGAGCTCACCGCCCACGGAGCTTGAAATAAAAATACAAAACATTCTTATTCCTTGCTATTGGCCACGTTTGAGAAGTTGCTTTTTATTTTCGGCGATTCTCAAGGTGCCGATCCGGGGCGTTCAGCCCTACTTCCTCATTTCTGACGCGGAATGCGTTTGTTACCGAAACAAAGTCATGTGAATGTTTTAAACGTAAGTTTAACAGCATTTGATGCAATGTGTATAAGAAATTTAAACTTTTTGCTCCAAATCAAGGGTGGGCCCATGCAATGGGGGCCATGGCAAGTGGCAGCACCGACTTGCTATGATTTCAAAATGATTTTTTACTAGTTCAATACTTGCTATACTGCATCAATCTCCATATTTCCTTGGTATTGCCAAGGCTGGACTCGGATGGCAATGTTGATGGCCATACCATGCCCACATGTGATGCCACACAAATATGGCTCAAAAACTGAAGGGCCAGCATATTTTTCTACATGACTCTGCTTGAACATTGTTTAGATTCGCTGCCTTCTCATCCACCGAAATTATCACAGGAATCTGATGTTTATTTCAAGAAAGCGCCTTCGTCGCATAGCCGCTTTCGCTAGTACTAATGAATCAACACAAAGTCATGTAACTTGGGCAACCTACTCACATGCCTGGCCACAATTGTTGTGAGTTGGTGCAGTGGATGCCTGTGTGTGGAAGAGAGGGTCAATATATAAATTGATGGGCAGCAACACTTCAATGAGTCAGGACTTGATGGGGTGTGACTCTCGAAGCAGCAAGAGCGCTAGCGGGACGAGGAGCTTGGCTTTCAACAAGGCTGGCACATCCTGCGCTTGCATTTCGGGGACACTGGCCAACAACATGAATGGATTAGGCTTTCATATTAAATGTAAAGCTGAGGCTGCATTTGATGAGCATAGGAAGGCCATAATTCAAACCCACAGTGACGTTCTCGCTCTCGTATTTTTGACCGAGCTTACTTGGAATCATGGCCCCAGAAACCCCTAGCTGCTTGATATTACTCTCTTAGGCTGGAGAAGCGGTGATGGCAGCATCAATGCTATTTAAAGCGCTGCCCATCAGGCATTCCTTTGCCCACAATCTGCGCAAGCTGTCTGGCAAGCTTGCATGCCTTGCGCAAGGCAGCTTGTGGGGGCGACCCGGCCGACGCCGATCTTCCAACTTTCCCATCTCCATTAGATTGATCCAATTTAGCTCACATGCCCTGACTGGCTGAAAAAGACATGCACAGCCTAGTTTATGTATTAGCAGTGTGCCCCATTTGGCGCGGTCATGCCCTGCCTCTTCAGAACAATGTGCCGCCGTCTCTCTCTCGTAAAGCCAGAGTCTCACTTCCGCCCTGCAATTCCGTCCCAACCTCTCAAACCTCTACTCCTCATCCTTGAAATCTTTGAACTCCAAATTCCACCAGTGGAAGCCCAGATGTGGTGTGCTATTATGCACAACAATAAACCCTCAAGTAAGTCCCATCCCACGTGGACAACCTAGGGTTGGATTGAGTCGTCCACCCATGACAATAAATCTTGTCAGGCGCAAATCTGGGCCGCAGAAATCCGCATTTCAGGACATTTAATCAGGGGTTTTGAGGGCCATGGGCAGTACACGTGTGAGGCGTACTGCAAGTTGCCGTAGTACAAAGAAAATCTAGTGGGCCCTGCGCGACAAAGATGGTACAGTACCGCCCTGAAGTTGCAGGTGGGACATGCCTTTTGAAGCCCAGGGAGGTAAGGGCTCTGTTTGCAAGAGCTTTAGAGGGTGTTCCCAGGGCTTTCTTTTTGCAAGAGGCATACCAGTGGGTGGCCGTGGTGGCAAGGAGAAAGGGTGCGAAGTTTGGAGAGCATCGGGGAAGGGACGGAATTTTGCATGCCCAAGGTCCGAAAGGAAGCCGTGAGCCCGACACCTTGGTAACATTTTGCTGCAATATTTTCAAGCAATCCGTGATTGGTTTGGGGTATTTCTGAATGTTTTGGCTGGGCTGAAAGCCTGGCCCGTGTGAATGCGGACGGGCAGAGGGGAGGGGACGCACCCTCAAGGGTGATGTTGGGCCCTACGCCGAGTTGCGGGGCCCAAAATTGAGAAATATGGTGAACTTCCACTTATTGGTGCAACTGGTGTGTGTGAAACCAAGCGTTGGTCATGTGTAGGGGCTGTATCTCGTCGGCCTAGCTTCCACCCACGTTTTGCCTTGCTCATGTAGGACCTTGATATTAAAGCTTGTGGGCTGTAAGTGCAAACTGGGGTTTTGCAGGCCAGACTTGCGTGAGTAACGCTGTGACAAGACTTCTTGTCATGGGTGTCGCGCAAGAGCAAGGAAACCTCGGAAATTCGACTATCGCTCGTTTGAGCATTAGCGGAGCTCACCGACCACGGAGCTTGAAATAAAAATACAAAACATTCTTATTCCTTGCTATTGGCCACGTTTGAGAAGTTGCTTTTTATTTTCGGCGATTCTCAAGGTGCCGATCCGGGGCATTCAGCCCTACTTCCTCATTTCTGACGCGGAATGCGTTTGTTACCGAAACAAAGTCATGTGAATGTTTCAAACGTAAGTTTGAAAGCATTTGATGCAATTTGTATAAGAAATTTCGACTTTTTGCTCCAAATCAAGGGTGGGCCCGTGCAATGGGGGCCATGGCAAGTGGCAGCACCGACTTGCTATGATTTCAAAATGATTTTTTACTAGTTCAATACTTGCTATACTGCATCAATCTCCATATTTCCTTGGTATTGCCAAGGCTGGACTCGGATGGCAATGTTGATGGCCATACCATGCCCACATGTGATGCCACACAAATATGGCTCAAAAACTGAAGGGCCAGCATATTTTTCTACATGACTCTGCTTGAACATTGTTTAGATTCGCTGCCTTCTCATCCACCGAAATTATCACAGGAATCTGATGTTTATTTCAAGAAAGCGCCTTCGTCGCATAGCCGCTTTCGCTAGTACTAATGAATCAACACAAAGTCATGTAACTTGGGCAACCTACTCACATGCCTGGCCACAATTGTTGTGAGTTGGTGCAGTGGATGCCTGTGTGTGGAAGAGAGGGTCAATATATAAATTGATGGGCAGCAACACTTCAATGAGTCAGGACTTGATGGGGTGTGACTCTCGAAGCAGCAAGAGCGCTAGCGGGACGAGGAGCTTGGCTTTCAACAAGGCTGGCACATCCTGCGCTTGCATTTCGGGGACACTGGCCAACAACATGAATGGATTAGGCTTTCATATTAAATGTAAAGCTGAGGCTGCATTTGATGAGCATAGGAAGGCCATAATTCAAACCCACAGTGACGTTCTCGCTCTCGTATTTTTGACCGAGCTTACTTGGAATCATGGCCCCAGAAACCCCTAGCTGCTTGATATTACTCTCTAAGGCTGGAGAAGCGGTGATGGCAGCATCAATGCTATTTAAAGCGCTGCCCATCAGGCATTCCTTTGCCCACAATCTGCGCAAGCTGTCTGGCAAGCTTGCATGCCTTGCGCAAGGCAGCTTGTGGGGGCGACCCGGCCGACGCCGATCTTCCAACTTTCCCATCTCCATTAGATTGATCCAATTCAGCTCACATGCCCTGACTGGCTGAAAAAGACATGCACAGCCTAGTTTATGTATTAGCAGTGTGCCCCATTTGCCGCGGTCATGCCCTGCCTCTTCAGAACAATGTGCCGCCGTCTCTCTCTCGTAAAGCCAGAGTCTCACTTCCGCCCTGCAATTCCGTCCCAACCTCTCAAACCTCTACTCCTCATCCTTGAAATCTTTGAACTCCAAATTCCACCAGTGGAAGCCCAGATGTGGTGTGCTATTATGCACAACAATAAACCCTCAAGTAAGTCCCATCCCACGTGGACAACCTAGGGTTGGATTGAGTCGTCTGTCGCGCAAGAGCAAGGAAACCTCGGAAATTCGACTATCGCTCGTTTGAGCATTAGCGGAGCTCACCGCCCACGGAGCTTGAAATAAAAATACAAAACATTCTTATTCCTTGCTATTGGCCACGTTTGAGAAGTTGCTTTTTATTTTCGGCGATTCTCAAGGTGCCGATCCGGGGCGTTCAGCCCTACTTCCTCATTTCTGACGCGGAATGCGTTTGTTACCGAAACAAAGTCATGTGAATGTTTTAAACGTAAGTTTAACAGCATTTGATGCAATGTGTATAAGAAATTTAAACTTTTTGCTCCAAATCAAGGGTGGGCCCATGCAATGGGGGCCATGGCAAGTGGCAGCACCGACTTGCTATGATTTCAAAATGATTTTTTACTAGTTCAATACTTGCTATACTGCATCAATCTCCATATTTCCTTGGTATTGCCAAGGCTGGACTCGGATGGCAATGTTGATGGCCATACCATGCCCACATGTGATGCCACACAAATATGGCTCAAAAACTGAAGGGCCAGCATATTTTTCTACATGACTCTGCTTGAACATTGTTTAGATTCGCTGCCTTCTCATCCACCGAAATTATCACAGGAATCTGATGTTTATTTCAAGAAAGCGCCTTCGTCGCATAGCCGCTTTCGCTAGTACTAATGAATCAACACAAAGTCATGTAACTTGGGCAACCTACTCACATGCCTGGCCACAATTGTTGTGAGTTGGTGCAGTGGATGCCTGTGTGTGGAAGAGAGGGTCAATATATAAATTGATGGGCAGCAACACTTCAATGAGTCAGGACTTGATGGGGTGTGACTCTCGAAGCAGCAAGAGCGCTAGCGGGACGCGGAGCTTGGCTTTCAACAAGGCTGGCACATCCTGCGCTTGCATTTCGGGGACACTGGCCAACAACATGAATGGATTAGGCTTTCATATTAAATGTAAGCTGAGGCTGCATTTGATGAGCATAGGAAGGCCATAATTCAAACCCACAGTGACGTTCTCGCTCTCGTATTTTTGACCGAGCTTACTTGGAATCATGGCCCCAGAAACCCCTAGCTGCTTGATATTACTCTCTTAGGCTGGAGAAGCGGTGATGGCAGCATCAATGCTATTTAAAGCGCTGCCCATCAGGCATTCCTTTGCCCACAATCTGCGCAAGCTGTCTGGCAAGCTTGCATGCCTTGCGCAAGGCAGCTTGTGGGGGCGACCCGGCCGACGCCGATCTTCCAACTTTCCCATCTCCATTAGATTGATCCAATTTAGCTCACATGCCCTGACTGGCTGAAAAAGACATGCACAGCCTAGTTTATGTATTAGCAGTGTGCCCCATTTGGCGCGGTCATGCCCTGCCTCTTCAGAACAATGTGCCGCCGTCTCTCTCTCGTAAAGCCAGAGTCTCACTTCCGCCCTGCAATTCCGTCCCAACCTCTCAAACCTCTACTCCTCATCCTTGAAATCTTTGAACTCCAAATTCCACCAGTGGAAGCCCAGATGTGGTGTGCTATTATGCACAACAATAAACCCTCAAGTAAGTCCCATCCCACGTGGACAACCTAGGGTTGGATTGAGTCGTCCACCCATGACAATAAATCTTGTCAGGCGCAAATCTGGGCCGCAGAAATCCGCATTTCAGGACATTTAATCAGGGGTTTTGAGGGCCATGGGCAGTACACGTGTGAGGCGTACTGCAAGTTGCCGTAGTACAAAGAAAATCTAGTGGGCCCTGCGCGACAAAGATGGTACAGTACCGCCCTGAAGTTGCAGGTGGGACATGCCTTTTGAAGCCCAGGGAGGTAAGGGCTCTGTTTGCAAGAGCTTTAGAGGGTGTTCCCAGGGCTTTCTTTTTGCAAGAGGCATACCAGTGGGTGGCCGTGGTGGCAAGGAGAAAGGGTGCGAAGTTTGGAGAGCATCGGGGAAGGGACGGAATTTTGCATGCCCAAGGTCCGAAAGGAAGCCGTGAGCCCGACACCTTGGTAACATTTTGCTGCAATATTTTCAAGCAATCCGTGATTGGTTTGGGGTATTTCTGAATGTTTTGGCTGGGCTGAAAGCCTGGCCCGTGTGAATGCGGACGGGCAGAGGGGAGGGGACGCACCCTCAAAGGGTGATGTTGGGCCCTACGCCGAGTTGCGGGGCCCAAAATTGAGAAATATGGTGAACTTCCACTTATTGGTGCAACTGGTGTGTGTGAAACCAAGCGTTGGTCATGTGTAGGGGCTGTATCTCGTCGGCCTAGCTTCCACCCACGTTTTGCCTTGCTCATGTAGGACCTTGATATTAAAGCTTGTGGGCTGTAAGTGCAAACTGGGGTTTTGCAGGCCAGACTTGCGTGAGTAACGCTGTGACAAGACTTCTTGTCATGGGTGTCGCGCAAGAGCAAGGAAACCTCGGAAATTCGACTATCGCTCGTTTGAGCATTAGCGGAGCTCACCGACCACGGAGCTTGAAATAAAAATACAAAACATTCTTATTCCTTGCTATTGGCCACGTTTGAGAAGTTGCTTTTTATTTTCGGCGATTCTCAAGGTGCCGATCCGGCGCATTCAGCCCTACTTCCTCATTTCTGACGCGGAATGCGTTTGTTACCGAAACAAAGTCATGTGAATGTTTCAAACGTAAGTTTGAAAGCATTTGATGCAATTTGTATAAGAAATTTCGACTTTTTGCTCCAAATCAAGGGTGGGCCCGTGCAATGGGGGCCATGGCAAGTGGCAGCACCGACTTGCTATGATTTCAAAATGATTTTTTACTAGTTCAATACTTGCTATACTGCATCAATCTCCATATTTCCTTGGTATTGCCAAGGCTGGACTCGGATGGCAATGTTGATGGCCATACCATGCCCACATGTGATGCCACACAAATATGGCTCAAAAACTGAAGGGCCAGCATATTTTTCTACATGACTCTGCTTGAACATTGTTTAGATTCGCTGCCTTCTCATCCACCGAAATTATCACAGGAATCTGATGTTTATTTCAAGAAAGCGCCTTCGTCGCATAGCCGCTTTCGCTAGTACTAATGAATCAACACAAAGTCATGTAACTTGGGCAACCTACTCACATGCCTGGCCACAATTGTTGTGAGTTGGTGCAGTGGATGCCTGTGTGTGGAAGAGAGGGTCAATATATAAATTGATGGGCAGCAACACTTCAATGAGTCAGGACTTGATGGGGTGTGACTCTCGAAGCAGCAAGAGCGCTAGCGGGACGCGGAGCTTGGCTTTCAACAAGGCTGGCACATCCTGCGCTTGCATTTCGGGGACACTGGCCAACAACATGAATGGATTAGGCTTTCATATTAAATGTAAAGCTGAGGCTGCATTTGATGAGCATAGGAAGGCCATAATTCAAACCCACAGTGACGTTCTCGCTCTCGTATTTTTGACCGAGCTTACTTGGAATCATGGCCCCAGAAACCCCTAGCTGCTTGATATTACTCTCTTAGGCTGGAGAAGCGGTGATGGCAGCATCAATGCTATTTAAAGCGCTGCCCATCAGGCATTCCTTTGCCCACAATCTGCGCAAGCTGTCTGGCAAGCTTGCATGCCTTGCGCAAGGCAGCTTGTGGGGGCGACCCGGCCGACGCCGATCTTCCAACTTTCCCATCTCCATTAGATTGATCCAATTTAGCTCACATGCCCTGACTGGCTGAAAAAGACATGCACAGCCTAGTTTATGTATTAGCAGTGTGCCCCATTTGCCGCGGTCATGCCCTGCCTCTTCAGAACAATGTGCCGCCGTCTCTCTCTCGTAAAGCCAGAGTCTCACTTCCGCCCTGCAATTCCGTCCCAACCTCTCAAACCTCTACTCCTCATCCTTGAAATCTTTGAACTCCAAATTCCACCAGTGGAAGCCCAGATGTGGTGTGCTATTATGCACAACAATAAACCCTCAAGTAAGTCCCATCCCACGTGGACAACCTAGGGTTGGATTGAGTCGTCTGTCGCGCAAGAGCAAGGAAACCTCGGAAATTCGACTATCGCTCGTTTGAGCATTAGCGGAGCTCACCGCCCACGGAGCTTGAAATAAAAATACAAAACATTCTTATTCCTTGCTATTGGCCACGTTTGAGAAGTTGCTTTTTATTTTCGGCGATTCTCAAGGTGCCGATCCGGGGCGTTCAGCCCTACTTCCTCATTTCTGACGCGGAATGCGTTTGTTACCGAAACAAAGTCATGTGAATGTTTTAAACGTAAGTTTAACAGCATTTGATGCAATGTGTATAAGAAATTTAAACTTTTTGCTCCAAATCAAGGGTGGGCCCATGCAATGGGGGCCATGGCAAGTGGCAGCACCGACTTGCTATGATTTCAAAATGATTTTTTACTAGTTCAATACTTGCTATACTGCATCAATCTCCATATTTCCTTGGTATTGCCAAGGCTGGACTCGGATGGCAATGTTGATGGCCATACCATGCCCACATGTGATGCCACACAAATATGGCTCAAAAACTGAAGGGCCAGCATATTTTTCTACATGACTCTGCTTGAACATTGTTTAGATTCGCTGCCTTCTCATCCACCGAAATTATCACAGGAATCTGATGTTTATTTCAAGAAAGCGCCTTCGTCGCATAGCCGCTTTCGCTAGTACTAATGAATCAACACAAAGTCATGTAACTTGGGCAACCTACTCACATGCCTGGCCACAATTGTTGTGAGTTGGTGCAGTGGATGCCTGTGTGTGGAAGAGAGGGTCAATATATAAATTGATGGGCAGCAACACTTCAATGAGTCAGGACTTGATGGGGTGTGACTCTCGAAGCAGCAAGAGCGCTAGCGGGACGCGGAGCTTGGCTTTCAACAAGGCTGGCACATCCTGCGCTTGCATTTCGGGGACACTGGCCAACAACATGAATGGATTAGGCTTTCATATTAAATGTTAAGCTGAGGCTGCATTTGATGAGCATAGGAAGGCCATAATTCAAACCCACAGTGACGTTCTCGCTCTCGTATTTTTGACCGAGCTTACTTGGAATCATGGCCCCAGAAACCCCTAGCTGCTTGATATTACTCTCTTAGGCTGGAGAAGCGGTGATGGCAGCATCAATGCTATTTAAAGCGCTGCCCATCAGGCATTCCTTTGCCCACAATCTGCGCAAGCTGTCTGGCAAGCTTGCATGCCTTGCGCAAGGCAGCTTGTGGGGGCGACCCGGCCGACGCCGATCTTCCAACTTTCCCATCTCCATTAGATTGATCCAATTTAGCTCACATGCCCTGACTGGCTGAAAAAGACATGCACAGCCTAGTTTATGTATTAGCAGTGTGCCCCATTTGGCGCGGTCATGCCCTGCCTCTTCAGAACAATGTGCCGCCGTCTCTCTCTCGTAAAGCCAGAGTCTCACTTCCGCCCTGCAATTCCGTCCCAACCTCTCAAACCTCTACTCCTCATCCTTGAAATCTTTGAACTCCAAATTCCACCAGTGGAAGCCCAGATGTGGTGTGCTATTATGCACAACAATAAACCCTCAAGTAAGTCCCATCCCACGTGGACAACCTAGGGTTGGATTGAGTCGTCTGTCGCGCAAGAGCAAGGAAACCTCGGAAATTCGACTATCGCTCGTTTGAGCATTAGCGGAGCTCACCGCCCACGGAGCTTGAAATAATAATACAAAACATTCTTATTCCTTGCTATTGGCCACGTTTGAGAAGTTGCTTTTTATTTTCGGCGATTCTCAAGGTGCCGATCCGGGGCGTTCAGCCCTCCTTCCTCATTTCTGACGCGGAATGCGTTTGTTACCGAAACAAAGTCATGTGAATGTTTTAAACGTAAGTTTAACAGCATTTGATGCAATGTGTATAAGAAATTTAAACTTTTTGCTCCAAATCAAGGGTGGGCCCATGCAATGGGGGCCATGGCAAGTGGCAGCACCGACTTGCTATGATTTCAAAATGATTTTTTACTAGTTCAATACTTGCTATACTGCATCAATCTCCATATTTCCTTGGTATTGCCAAGGCTGGACTCGGATGGCAATGTTGATGGCCATACCATGCCCACATGTGATGCCACACAAATATGGCTCAAAAACTGAAGGGCCAGCATATTTTTCTACATGACTCTGCTTGAACATTGTTTAGATTCGCTGCCTTCTCATCCACCGAAATTATCACAGGAATCTGATGTTTATTTCAAGAAAGCGCCTTCGTCGCATAGCCGCTTTCGCTAGTACTAATGAATCAACACAAAGTCATGTAACTTGGGCAACCTACTCACATGCCTGGCCACAATTGTTGTGAGTTGGTGCAGTGGATGCCTGTGTGTGGAAGAGAGGGTCAATATATAAATTGATGGGCAGCAACACTTCAATGAGTCAGGACTTGATGGGGTGTGACTCTCGAAGCAGCAAGAGCGCTAGCGGGACGAGGAGCTTGGCTTTCAACAAGGCTGGCACATCCTGCGCTTGCATTTCGGGGACACTGGCCAACAACATGAATGGATTAGGCTTTCATATTAAATGTAAAGCTGAGGCTGCATTTGATGAGCATAGGAAGGCCATAATTCAAACCCACAGTGACGTTCTCGCTCTCGTATTTTTGGCCGAGCTTACTTGGAATCATGGCCCCAGAAACCCCTAGCTGCTTGATATTACTCTCTTAGGCTGGAGAAGCGGTGATGGCAGCATCAATGCTATTTAAAGCGCTGCCCATCAGGCATTCCTTTGCCCACAATCTGCGCAAGCTGTCTGGCAAGCTTGCATGCCTTGCGCAAGGCAGCTTGTGGGGGCGACCCGGCCGACGCCGATCTTCCAACTTTCCCATCTCCATTAGATTGATCCAATTTAGCTCACATGCCCTGACTGGCTGAAAAAGACATGCACAGCCTAGTTTATGTATTAGCAGTGTGCCCCATTTGGCGCGGTCATGCCCTGCCTCTTCAGAACAATGTGCCGCCGTCTCTCTCTCGTAAAGCCAGAGTCTCACTTCCGCCCTGCAATTCCGTCCCAACCTCTCAAACCTCTACTCCTCATCCTTGAAATCTTTGAACTCCAAATTCCACCAGTGGAAGCCCAGATGTGGTGTGCTATTATGCACAACAATAAACCCTCAAGTAAGTCCCATCCCACGTGGACAACCTAGGGTTGGATTGAGTCGTCCACCCATGACAATAAATCTTGTCAGGCGCAAATCTGGGCTGCAGAAATCCGCATTTCAGGACATTTAATCAGGGGTTTTGAGGGCCATGGGCAGTACACGTGTGAGGCGTACTGCAAGTTGCCGTAGTACAAAGAAAATCTAGTGGGCCCTGCGCGACAAAGATGGTACAGTACCGCCCTGAAGTTGCAGGTGGGACATGCCGTTTGAAGCCCAGGGAGGTAAGGGCTCTGTTTGCAAGAGCTTTAGAGGGCGTTCCCAGGGCTTTCTTTTTGCAAGAGGCATACCAGTGGGTGGCCGTGGTGGCAGGGAGAAAGGGTGCGAAGTTTGGAGAGCATCGGGGAAGGGACGGAATTTTGCATGCCCAAGGTCCGAAAGGAAGCCGTGAGCCCGACACCTTGGTAACATTTTGCTGCAATATTTTCAAGCAATCCGTGATTGGTTTGGGGTATTTCTGAATGTTTTGGCTGGGCTGAAAGCCTGGCCCGTGTGAATGCGGACGGGCAGAGGGGAGGGGACGCACCCTCAAGGGGTGATGTTGGGCCCTACGCTGAGTTGCGGGGCCCAAAATTGAGAAATATGGTGAACTTCCACTTGTTGGTGCAACTGGTGTGTGTGAAACCAAGCGTTGGTCATGTGTAAGGGCTGTATCTCGTCGGCCTAGCTTCCACCCACGTTTTGCCTTGCTCATGTAGGACCTTGATATTGAAGCTTGTGGGCTGTAAGTGCAAACTGGGGTTTTGCAGGCCAGACTTGCGTGAGTAACGCTGTGACAAGACTTCTTGTCATGGGTGATACCCAGTGTTTTACACCCCGTACGTTGCCCGTACGGGGTATGCAAATTCATACGGGGCCCGTACAAAATTCCAGGCCTGGGTCGGGGCACCCGTAAAAATCCGGACTGTGTGGCCAAGGAAATACGGGGAGGCCCCATGCCACTTGGTGCCCGCCCTACGGGGCCCCCGTAAAAATTACGCCCACTTCTCGATTAATTTACGGGGAAAAAAAGCTGTGATCGACGTACAAAGCCCATGAAATTTGGTGAAAATGGCTTTAAATATCACAGGAGGCCGTGTCACATTTGTTTGGGAACTCGCGAATTTATTTGGATTTCCAGCACAAATTCCTTTATTGGGAGAATTTGCCCCAAATTCTCCTATCAATAAGGGAAATTGCGCTGGAAATGTGATGTGACTCCCGACTCGGGAATCGGGTCACCCTATTGTGGCTGAAATGTGATCTCGCGGACACGATTGTCACCCGATAATCACTGAAGCCTTTTCAAGTGCTGCCAAGTGCCATTGTGGGCCGCACTAAGTGATATGGTGGCTGGCGCGCGGTTTGGGCCAGAAGTGTGGGATCATGCATGGCGGTTTGGGTCATAGCCACCCAAGTAAAGGTACACATCAAGCTGCTGAGACAGGGTCAGAACTTCGTGGTGTGGGATCATGCATTCACTGCTGCAAATAGTGCTAAAGGCTCTCTGCCTGCCATTCAATCAGCTATGCCTGGGACCATCCACAATGCTGCAGCTATGCTGTTACTCTATGAATCAGTTCCTGAAGAGTGGTTGGGGGAATTGTCCGCCAAGCCATCAGCATATGATGCATATGTTTTCATCTGCAGAAAGTTTGTGGGGGGATATAACACTCAAGCCAATGCAGACTGGCTAAAGGAGATGGCCAAAGGCATGAAGCGCGGGGAGACAATATCCCAGTATATCTCCCGAATGATCAATCTCAAGGGCTGCCTGAAGCGCAATGGACATGACCTTCTGGATGGTCATGTGGCCACTCAGATAGTGCAGGGCTTGCCAGCTGCAGCCAATCCTCCCGGACTGCTTCCTACTGCAGTTGCCCACCCACTGGATCAGCTGGCAGACCTCATCACCACTACAGCTGAAGCTTCTGGCTACAACGATGATGGAGACCAGCCTGCTGTGGTCATGCTGGCCCAACCACCTGCACCTGCTGCAATCCCAGCTCCAGCTGCCAGTGCAGTGCCACAGCCTAAACCGCCAACTGACTCAGAAGTAAAAACAGAGGTACGGGGGACGTGCAACTATTGCCACAAAAAGGGGCACGTCTGGAGAGACTGCCGCAAGAGACAGAGAGATGCAGAGACCCAGAGGAACGTGGTTGCAGCAGTACAGCAGCTGGCTGGCATGTGGCCTCCAGGACAATTCCCTGGAGTTCCTCAGCCTCCTCCCTCGGTACAGCATGTTTTCCCTGGAGCTGGAGCTTTCCCACTGCTGCACCCACCTCCTGGTCCTCCCTCACCTCCCTCTGAAGGTATGCCATACGTGGTGTCCTATAATGTGCTGGATGCTGCTTACAACAAACAGTCCAAACAGTCCTGGCTAGTGGATAGTGGAGCCTCAGTCCATTTGGTTAACAGTCTGGACCTGCTGCATGCCCCTACCATACATGCCAACCCTATCCCTCTCCATCTAGCCACATCAGATGCCACAGGAGGAATTATTGCAACTGGATCAGTGTGTCTTATTTCCCCTCAACACATACCACTGTGGCTTCACCATGTTCAGTGTGTTCCTTCTGCCACAACCAAAATCCTGTCAGTATCGGCTGCGCTTCGTGATGGAGCATGCTTCGTCACAGACAGAGTGGGAGCATTTACAGCTGTGTCTGGTCCAAACGGGTGGAAAATGTCTGTTCACTCAGAGAATGGCCTGTACTATATCCACAACTGTCTGCCAGTGACTGCAAATAAGTCTCCCTGTCCAGTAACAGCTGCCTTGAAGAAGAGACAGGCCAGAAGCCAGAAGCATGATTGTGCCAAACGTTTTTTGTGGCACAGTCGAATGGGACACCCAGGAGAACCATGGATGCACCGCCTGTCCACTGAGCAACTGGTCACTGGCCTGGACACTCACCTTTCCCCTTGTGAAAATTGCCCCAAATATTGTGAAGCTTGCATTGAGGGGAAGCATGCTCGTCCTCCCTTTGGTGAAAGCTCTAGACCCGCAGTGAACCCCCTTGACAGAATCCATATTGACACTGTGGGCCCCATTTCGCCAGCAGCAATCTCTGGGGAACGCTTTTGGGTGACTGTAGCTGATGAGGCATCTGGATGGAAAGCAGTTCTACCAGTTAAGTCAAAGGATGTCATTGCATCAGTTGTCCGGGACCTGATTCTATTTTGGCAGACAGAAAGAGGGACCACTGTCAAGTGCATTCGGTGTGACAGAGGCACAGAATTTATTAATTCCAGATTCAAGGAGTTCTGTGCGTCTCAGGGCACTAAGCTGGAGATGTCTGCACCCTATACTCCTCAGCAGAACGGGATAGCAGAGCGAGCCAACAGGACCTTGAAGGAGCGAACCAGAACCCTCCTCAACTTTGCAGGGGCCAGTCCAGTCATGTGGAAAGAGGCGCTAGAAACAGCCTGCATCCTTCTGAACATGGGACCCAGTACAGGCAGGCCTCTCACTCCCTGTGAACTATTCATGGGATACAAACCAGACGTATCACTTCTTCGTACTTGGGGATGCCTGGTATTTGTGCATGTGCCTGACCAGCAGAGGGGAGTATTTGCACCAAAGGCTGTGCCTGGCATGTTCACTGGTTATTCCCCAGTGTCCAAGGCATATCGTATTTAGCTGGGAGGGGGAGTCTGGAGAGAGAGCAGAGATGTCCAATTCGTGGAACACATCCGAGGAGCCTCTCGGGTGGGAATGTCCATTCTCCCTGACCAGCCACAGCAGTTCTCATATCCTGAAGGTTTGCCAGCCCAACAGCACCTCAGCATCCCGGCAGCTCCTTCACCTCAGTGCAGCACACGGAATCAGGCTATCAGCGCTCCCTGTCCCAGCAGCAGACCTGACAGCACCCTCCCAGGACCCCCTGATCAGGCTGCAACCGAGCCTGCAAGTCAGGGGAAGCCTTCCCAAGAGAAGGGCACTCCAGAAAATGCTCCTGGACCAAGTGAGGAACCCCTTCGGCTGGATCTGGACCAGTCCGGAGTACTGGAAACACTTCAGCAACTTGCGCGAGGAAGCTCTGACAGTGGGCAGCATCAACGGACCCTGGAGCGAGCACAGCAGTCACTCCGGAATACTCCTCCTGCAACTGCAATTCTACCTCTGGATGGACTGTCTCGGGCTCAACGCTATGAGCAACGAGCTGCTGCTCGAGAAATCCTGCTGGCACAGGATAGGGGAGAGAGTTGTGAGAGAGAGGGGCTGACTGAAGGTGACATTAAGTCACAGGGACCAGGGGAAGTGCAGGATTTGGGTCAGGTGCTAGAGAGACCTGTTTCAATTGTGAGTGATGAGAGGGGGACAGTCTCTGAACAGACTGAAGATGGTCCAAGTGAGCTGAGATGCATGGGTGGGACCTGTTCAGTGCCTGAGGGAAATGTTAGAGACGTGAGTTCTATCTGTGATGCCCAAGGACAATGTGGTGCCAGCCACACCAGTGTGGGCTATGCTTGTGAGCGTGCTGCTGGGCCTGCGCCCCAGCGCTCATGTTTGGTGGGGAGCAGATAGAGAGAGAGAGATACATGGGCACAACACCAAGACAGACCAAGTGCCCAAGCTGTGCAGAGTGGTTCAATTGCCTGTGAGAGCTCTGACGAGACTGAACAGCGTCAGTCATGTAAGAGTGTGAATGAGGAGGTGAATCGGAAGCTTGGACAGTGTGCGAATTTGCCCAATTACAAGAGCTTTCCGAGAGGTACCTGTGTCTGGGAGGATGATGTGAGGGTGCGAAGCAGTAAGCTCGAAAGGGCAAACTGTGAGTCTCAGAGAGAGAGAGAGAGCAGCGAGGAAAATCAGAATCCTCACAAACTGCACCCGTGTGCAGTGACATTCAGCGAAAGAGTAGTGGGTGAAAGAGAGAGTGAGAGTAAGCGAGATCAGGGGAAGCACACAGGGGTGCGGTTTGGGAAAATTAGTGTGCCTTCCAGTTTGAAGGAGGCACAGAAGTCCCCACAGTGGGAATATTGGAAGGCTGCTATATAAGAGGAGCAGAATTCTCTAGATGCCCACGAGGTCATGGAGTATGTCCCTAGACCTCGTGGCCATAAAGTAATTCCAGTTCATTGGATTTTTTCAGTGAAAATGGATGCCCATGGCAATGTGCTGAGGTTCAAGGCTAGGCTGGTGGCTCAAGGATGCAGGCAAATTCCTGGAGTAGATGTCATGGAGGTCTTTGCACCAACTAGCAGTTATGGATCTAGGAGAGCTTTACTGTTAGTGGCTGCACAAGAGGGTCTTGAAATTCACCAGGTGGATGTCAAGACTGCTTTCCTGAATGGAGAATTAGAGGAGGAGGTTTATGTCACACAACCTCCTAGGTTTGAAAATGGGGATGGTTACACAGTGTCTCGCTTGAAGAAGGCATTGTATGGCCTGAAACAAGCTCCAAGGGCATGGCATAAGACCCTTAATGAGAAACTGCACACCATGGGCTATGAAGTGTGCAAGAGTGATGCTGGTGTCTATGTGAAGTGTTCAGTAGATGGAGGAAAATCATTTGTGTTGATTTATGTTGATGATCTACTGATAGTTTCCAAAGGCATGGGAGAGATTGAGAGAGTGAAGGGGTTGCTCAAGCAAGAGTTCACCATTCATGATCTAGGTGAGGTAAAGGATTTCCTGGGCTGCCAAGTGATGAGAGATAGGGATAAAGGGCTAATTTCATTGAGCTGCATCCCTAAGATTGATGCACTGGTTGAGAAATTTGGGCTGGATCTGGAGTCTGTGGGGCCTGACACCCCTATGACTAAAGATTTTGTAGCCACACAGAGGCCTATGTCCAAGGACAACAGTGACAGCATTGGAGCTGGGAGACCCCTGCCACCAGGACACAGGTACTGTGAACTGGTTGGGTCACTGTTGTACATCGCCAATACCACTAGGCCTGATATTTCACAGGCTGTGGGAGTGCTTTCCAGGTACAGGATTACCCCTACTACTGCTCACTGGAATGAAGCCATCAGAGTGCTGAAATATCTTAAGGCAACCAGAGATCTCGTTTTGGTCCTTGGAGGGAAGGACACAGAGCTAGAGGGTTTTGTTGATGCAGATTATGGTGGGGATCAGGATCATCGTTTTTCCACTACAGGGTATGTCATCCGAGTGTTTGGTGGAGCTGTAGTTTGGGGGAGCAAGAAGCAGTCTGCAGTTGCCACATCCACTGTAGAAGCTGAATTTATGGCGGCAAGTGCAGCTGTCAAAGAGGCCAATTGGATGAAGGGATTCCTTGAGGAAATTGGAATTTCCCCATGGATTGTCAAGATTCACTGTGATAATCAGGGATGCATCAATCATCTCAGAAATCCAGTGTTCTCTAAGCACACTAAGCATATTGCTATCAGCTTCCACTTTGCGCGGGAGGCTATTGCATTGGGTCAAGTTGATGTGAAATACGTTCCTTCTGCAAGGAATGTGGCGGATATACTCACGAAGCCTTTAACAAGGCAGGTATTTCAGGGGCATCGTGAGGCTCTGGGACTGGCCAAGTTTTTATGAGGAAAAGTCAAGGGGAAGTGTTATAATAGTAAAAGAGCATGAGTGACTTTCCCTCAGAATAGTAATAGTGGCCTGTTTTTCCCTGAGGGATCACAGAGAACAATTGATAGGTTGAGTACTGAATGGCAGAACTCTAGAGTTCTGCCATAATTGATCTAGACTAATTCCACTTAGATTAGGGAGAATGAGGTAATTCTACGCGGTCCTGCTAGAAGGATATATGCAGCCGGCATGAAGGGCTAGGCACTTGTTTGGGACTGAAAGAGCACTCCGGGTGCTTATCTCTGATCAGTTGCCTCAAGTGTCTATTCACAGTCGGACTCTGCTTGCTTCTCGACACACAGCAAGAGATCCGACCGAGCTAAACACCCTTCGTGCCGGGACATACAGGTAAAGTGCAGTAATATGATGTGACACTCATGAACGGTTGATTAGGAAGAGGTCTAGATAAGAGTATTAGAAGATTGCTAATGCTTGGCTCATCGAACGACGGTAATGCGAACTATCTGCCGATGTATAGAATAGGTAGTTTGAATTCCTGAGTAGTGAGAGAAAGCAAGAAGCAATGCAATGACTTGTTTGGGACTGAAAGAGCACTCCGGGTGCTTATCTCTGATCAGTTGCCTCAAGTGTCTATTCACAGTCGGACTCTGCTTGCTTCTCGACACACAGCAAGAGATCCGACCGAGCTAAACACCCTTCGTGCCGGGACATACAGGAAACGCCGAGCTCAGAATTGTACACTTACTAGCCAGACTTGGCTGCAACGTAATGCCGAGTTTGGGTTTTCCAGGCCACAAAAGCTGCAAAAGTCATGTGGGGGGCTTTGACGCCGGCCATCAGAAGCTGCAGAAAACAGTAGCGTGCACTGGTTTGTGGCCGTGAGGGGAAAATGAAATCGACAACCCTGGTTGCCTGGGGTCACATAGAGCCTACATATGTTGCTACATCCGAAAATGTAGCAGATATGTTTACTAAACCTCTGGCATCTGCTTCATTTGAGAAGCAGCGTGCAAGGCTGGGAATCTCCTAAATTGTATGTCAACTAGTTAACATGATAATCCAAGGGGAAGATTGTTGGAAATTGTGGCTCATCATGCCATATTGATTGACAATTCAAGTGACAATAATTAGCTGTCAGTTAACTACATGTTAACTCAAAGGAATGTGCCTTTGATTTCCATCGAGGACAATTGTCCATGAGTATTAATGCCTAGTGAATGACAAATAAGTGGTCGCAGTTGCTTTTTGATCAACTTGTGGTCAGAACACATGATTCCACTATCTTAGAAGGTAGAGAGATATTGGTACATTAGGATAGAGTCCTAAATTCCTGGTTCTGATTCATGACCCGCATAGGAATTCAGGAAAAAGGGACAGGAGTACTGCGGTACAGCGCTCTTATTGCGCTGTGAATTGGAAAGCATAAGACTTGATCGAACGAAGCATTAGGCAGTCATTCTGATGTGTTGAGCTTCTTTGTGCTACCGCATGACATTTACATCAGTCTAACTTGTCATCAGGGTCGTACAGGTAATGCTAGCTTGGGTAAGTAACTTCCCGGCCGACCGTGTAAGTCATTCTGATGTGTTGAGCTTCTTGAAGCTAACGCATGACTCACTTGCCATTGATCTCTTCTCT
>MVGU01001529.1:42500-45000 GCA_002005505.1 Botryococcus braunii | reverse complement strand
GGGGCTCCAGCAACAAGTACTTTATGGCCAGCAGATGTCAACATTCTAGATAGCAACGAAATCAATCCACAAAAACACCCGAAAGTGGCTTTGTCCTGGACGGCTCCCTGTCACCAATCAGAGATACCCCACTGTAAACATGACGGATCGAGAAAGCCAAATGTCCGCAGGGAGGTAGCACAAATGAAACCAAGATATGCTTCGCTTTTTATTCATTTATAATAGAACTAAACTTCAGCATGCCTTCAGTTAAGAATTTAAGAAAGATCCACCCCCAAAGCAAAACAACCACCATGTGCATGGGCTGTTGCAAAGACTCTCAGAGCAATTGACAGTGTGCATTGGCTCTTGAAATGACTTCCATGAGCAAATGTCAACCCAAATTCTGGAGTATCCAGACAAGTCATGCCCAAAACATTCATGATTCATTGGGGTTGACAACCAACCAGGAGGAGCGGCTGACCTCTAAGGGCCCCAATTCGAGGACTTTAAGTGTTACTTCTGCAGCTGCACAAGTCGCAAGGGCGACAGCCAATTCAGTGGCTGCGGGACAGTCCCAAAAGGCAGTCCTCCCATCAGCCTGTGCAGTACCAACCCAAAACAACAATTACAGCAGTTTTAACAGAGAAGGCCACTCACAGTTGACAGCGGAAGCAACAATTAGACACAAAGGCTGATTGCAGGGCTTATTGACCAAGATATGATGGAATTAGGCCGTACCTTCGTTGCTCCATTGGTCACGAGCACAACATCGCTAATCCCGTGCTTCAGAAGCATAGGAGCACTGACAAGGACATTAGCACTTGCTATGAGCAGTCCAGGTGCCACTTCAGATGGCTCAGACACAAGCAGCTTTGCCACCGTCTCGCGCATGATCCCCCCCTCTCGTGGTTGAAACAGTGAGAGTGGCACCTCTTCAGTTTCTTCCGGGCATTTTTTCACAGGGATAGATATAGTGGGTGTCTTGTATGCTGGGATTGAGCCTCGTCCACCAGATAAGAGGAAGCTGACCCTGCAAGTGAGCACACTGTTACTTTGGGGGGAGGGGGGGGGGGATTCAAACGTGGGAAATAGTATGTTGGCAAGCACAACATATAACGCAACAGCTAAGCTATGCCACGTGGATGTGCAAACTTAGGAGTGATTGTACAATAGTGATATAAAACATAACTCCTTACCACACCTATCAGTACCTAAGTGCATCCTATTAAACAGATTAACTCATTAGACTTACCTCTTCATTACCTCAACCAGGGAAGGCCTTCTGTGTGGGTCCCGCACCAACATGAATTCCAATAACTCAACAATCGCAGGAAGATGAGATACAGCAGACAGCCGATCCCGTGGCAGTAAGTCCTGTTACGCCAAAGCGACACTGTTAAATGGCCCGTTACAGTGCAATTCCCATCTCAAGACAGATATCTGTACTTACGGACCACATTTTTGATAACAGCAGAGAAGTAGGTGTGCATCCCCTTTTAAAACAGATGTATATCAGGCTTTTGCCATGATGAGTAACACAGCAAGGCAACTACTGCCCAATGTCACTTTATGTTGAGTTTCTGGCAGTTTGGAATGGCCACAGCAGCTGACCCTTCGTCATTAACCTAATACACGCTCAAATCCGTAAAAGCGTAATCCGTTAACGAAGCTCTCAATAATCTTAGGGGTAAGGCACCCGCCAAACCTGATCAGATTGCGTGACGCGCAAGAAGAATTGTATCCAATCAGCTTCATGGAAAAGGAATGTTCCAGTCAGGAGTTCAAATAGCAGACAACCCAGTGACCAGACATCAGAGGGAAGGCCTGCCCCCTCTCGTTTCCTTCGGTCATAGGTCTCACGCTGTACTTTATCAGCATTCCCCATAAGCAACATTTCCGGGCTTTTAACACACTCTGTGCCATGGTTCCTGATCACACACAAGACAATGTGAAAGGACTGAACTGTCAGCCTGCAATGTCGGATATACCCGTATGCAAAATCGTTAAAGACATGTGGTGTAGCATATCTGAGAGTTAAGGAAGTGCAAGTTCTAAATATTGCCTTAGGAGCACATGACCCTCTGTAAGAGGATAAAGGTGGCACTTTATTAAGCCATAAGGAAGTTATGGAACGGGGCAAGACACCCCTTTTACACCGTTGCAGCGCAAAAAAAATTGGTGGTTTGGAAGTTGACTTCTTCGAAGTGTTTTTCGCCTGGCAATACATCATCACATCATCTTCAGCACTGTTCTGTCCAGGGTTGGACTAATGCAATGATCGGAGACAATGTGGGGCAGGGCTCAAGCAAACAAATATCGATTCCATGAAATATGGCACAGTGCCATGAAAATGCATACATGCCACACAGAGGGCACAAAATGGAGGCACCATATAATTCTAAAGCACGCTTCCCTAAACCTAAGGCTTTATCCCTCCAACGTGGTCTATGCTCAAACTTCAAGGGTCCGCTCAACAATACACTGCTGTTTGCCAGCGGCTGCAGATAGTATTGGAGGT